>JAVSCE010011491.1:0-109427 GCA_032199065.1 Smutsia gigantea
AGGAGGATAGGTGGGAAGGGAGGGACAAGGGGGAAAAGGGGACAGTACAATTAGCAGATGTAATGTTGGGGGAGGCATGGGGGAGGGCTGTACAACTCAGAGAAGACAAGTAGTGATTCTATAGCATCTCACTATGCTGATGGACAGTGACTGTAATGGGGTTGGTGGGGGGGACCTGATGAAGGGGGTAGTTTAATAACCATAATATTGCACATGTAATTGTAGATTAATGATACCAAAATAAATTATATAAAAAAAATAAAAAATAAAAATAAAGAATTATTTGTTCATTCATTTACACTTACATAGCTTCTGCCTGGGGTAGCTCAATTTCTTTCTGAGATTCTTAGGGACTTTTTTCTTACCGATAGGATTGACTTTATTTATGGACACATACCACCTACTAGTATTCACAGAATGGGTACGGCAAGGTTTCCAACACACAAATACCAAAAATTCTCTCCATTTTAACATCTTAAATTTCACCAGTCAGGGTTGATTCTTTTAGGCTAAGCTGTGTCCTTTTGCTGGATCCTCTTTAAAAATGTAAGCATGTTCACTTGGAAAATGGCACTAAGGCACTGACAGCTTAATGTGAATAAATATTCCAAAGACTTCATGACAAAAGGAACAAAAGCAATGAATTAATTACCTGGGAAGCGAAGAAGAGCCCTGAAATGGGGGAGGTTGCCCAGAGAGGATGGCAGACCAGTCAAGACAAGCATTTCCCCCATTAGGTTGGCCTGAACAGACCTACTTTCAGCATGAAACAGCTCAGCAGGGCTGTGTAGGAAAGGGTTTCATTTACTGAAAGGAAAGTTGTCAAAATCCTAACCACTAGGGCAGACTTGACCTCACTGTAATAAATCCAAAATATAGAGTTGAAAGACTGTAAAGAAAAATGTTACATTTGATTAACTCCAACTGGCCACACGAGGCCACAACTGTATAGTCAAGTTGATTTAAAGGCAGAAGCATCCAAGTGTCATTTTTGTTGAGTCAAAGGGATGAGCTGCTTTTATCTTAATTGATATTATACATCCTTTTTTATCCATAAAACCTTAGTAACAATATGAGTTGTCAAAGTCTTTCCTCATGAAATTATTCGCCTTTCAGAATTGACAAGGAGATAGCTACATTAAAAATGCAGCATCAGAGTTGAATGCTGCCCATTTAACTTGAGTCTTACTAAACATATAGAGTATTTTATTTTAGAACCTTAAAAGGAGGGTGAAAACTTGAAAGGCCTTTTATTCTCCTTATATCCTTAAAAGTCTTTTTTAAAGGCATCTCGAGCCATATTTCACTAAACTATTTCTGAGTGCAATGGTCAAAAATATTAGATACCCAAAGGGCTCAGAAAATCAAATGTGCTCTTCCCTCTTCTAGAGCTAAAGTCCTTCAACACCAAAATTACTACTTTTGTTGGACTAAAGTCATTGAAACTGAAATTTTAAGTTAAACACCAGGTTGTACTGGTCAGGATGGTTCCATCTTCAACAACTCAACAATTTGAATTCCTTCCTAAATAGACATAATACTTCTGGAAAAGTCATCATACCTTAATGAGAATGAGAATCCTGCATTTCAAAATAAGTCTCGATCGTCCTGTGGTTTGGAGAGAAGAAGCTAATTGAAATGACACATGAAAAAAACTTTGGAATTGCTACCCAAATATAAGTCAGTATTACTGATTATAAAATTCAAAGTAAATTCTTTTACTTCTACTACTTCTCAAAATGTCCAATTATAGCATCTGAAATAGCCAAGTTTTACTGCCTGGCAGACTGCTACACATTCTACTATCACAGTGTCATCCATATACCTTCAGCTACCCGAAATGTAAGGAAACTACGGTACAGAGAGGTTAAGTAACTTCCACAAGTTCACACAGCTAGTAAATGGACAGAAGCAAGCTATGAAAAGTTAAGACCATCAAGCAATGTTACCTGTACAGTAGTTCCCCCCTTACCTGCAGTTTCACATCCAGCCATAGACCAGAAGCTGATGACCCTCCTTCTGACGTACTGACAGGTCAGTAGTAGCCCAGCCCTACATCACAAAGCCTAAGTCATTCACTTCGCTTCATCTCGTCAAGTAGGCATTTTACCATCTCACAGCATCGCAAGAAGGGTGAGTACAGTAAAGAAGGCCATTTGAGAGAGAGACCACGTTCACATAACTTTTACTACAGTATTGTTATAATTGTTCTTTTATTAGTGTTGTTATTAATCTCTTACGGTGCCTAATTTGTAAATTACACCTTATCATAGGTATGTGTATATATATACATAGATCATATATGTGTGTATATACATATATATATATTAATCTATATATATATAGATATAGATTATAGGGTTCAGTACTATCTGTGGTTTCAAGCAACCACTGGGAGTCTTGGAACACATCCCATAGGGAGGGACTGTATTTGTGATTAATAAAGACAAACAGTTCATCTGTCAACACAGACTCTAAGTCTACAGAAATATGGGGCTCACTAGTACATTCTTATTAAGAGTAATCAAATGGCTCTAAAACCTGAGGCTGTGACTTGTAAGACCCTAGTTGAGACAAACATCTCTGAGCTAAACAAAGAAGAGACAGGAAGTTTTCCACAAAGTGTGAATTTCCACTGCATCTCAAGACTCAAGAAGTAAGCCTCACACATCATCCTTAATAATCAAATGTGACTGAACTGACACAAATTAGATAGTCTGAGAAAACTTAATTATATATGACATGAGCTATTTTGTTTTATGATGAGATGGCCAAAATGGAACAATAAGGCCAGGTCTAAATTCTAGCCTGAAACGACCAGAAACGACAAAATATATGGAACAACAGTGTTCAGACATCGGACAATAGGAAATGCAGAACTGTGATCCCAAGAGAAAGGAAACAAATGTGATGCCTGTGACTGCCCAGCTTTCCGATGAGGGGCAGATGTCTGACCACAGATCACAGATGGGGTGGGTGGGGGGTACAGGGGGAATCCCAACCAAAACATAGAGGTCTTGCTGAATTGAGGAAACAGAGATTGGGGTTCAGGGTCTCTGAAAGGGCTGGAGGTGCAATGAAGAATTCTGGAGAGGAACACAAAATAGAGCCTCAGAAATCCACACAGCAATAACTTGTCTCTCTGGAGCATGTGTATGTATAGAGTGGAACTCAATGAAATACAGCCAAGAGGAGCCAGGGATCTATGAACTTAATAGTTCCCAGGTTCGCACAGGTCTGGGACTCATTTAAATTCTCAACAGCCAGTGTGCATTTGGAGCATTCAGAAGGGGCACCCAAAGGGTCAAAAGTAGAACCCCCCAAAATAGTAGAACTAAATTACTACCGCCACAGTGTTAGTTAACACCTTCATTGATCCCATAACTACCCCATTTCATTATTTGTCTAGGTAACATTTAAGATTTACTCTCAACAACTTTGAAGTATACAGTATTGTCTATAATCACAATGCTGTGCATTAGATCCCCAGAACTTACTCATCTTCTAACTGAATATTTGTAGCCTTTTACCAACATCACCCCTTTGCCTCCACCCCTCAGCTCCTGGTAATGACCACTCTACTCCGTTTCTATGAATTCATTTTTAGATTCCATATACAAATGAGATCATCTAGTGTCTTTCTTTCTCTGACGTACCTCACTTAGCATTATGCTCTCAGGGGCCATCCACATTGTCACAAATGGCAGGACTTCATTCTTTCTCCTGGCTGAATATATTCGTGTGTGCGTATTCATGTTCACATCCTCTTAACCCATTCATGTTTTATATTGGGGCATTTTTATTTTGTTAGCACTGTTGTAACAAAATTCCACAAAATTGGTGACATAAAAAACCAGAAACTTAGTCTCTCCAAGTTTTGGAGATCGGAAGTCCGAAATCAAGATGTTGGCAGGGCCAAGCTCCCTCTGAAACCCTAGGGACCATCCTTCCCTGGCTCCTCTAGCTTCTGGTGTTTGAAGGCACTCCTTGGCGTAGAGGCATCATTTCTGCCTCTGCCCCTGCCCTCATGTGACTATCCCCTCCTGTGTCTCCCTCCTCTTCTTACGATACCAGTCATACCACATGGTGGATGACCTCATCTTAACTAATTACATCTACAACGACCCTATTTCCAAATGTCACATTCTATGGTACAAAGGGCTCAACAGATCTTTTGAGGGCACACAATCCAAGCTATAACAGAGCTCCATTACACAAGCATGATTGATTGATCAAAAAAGCACAACAGTGCCCTCAGAATTTGGGGCCCAAAACAAATAGTTGTCTATTTTGAAATAAAATATTCAGAATTTCCCTTGAAAACTAGGAATATGTTGTTAAGTGTACATGAGGTCGACCTTATTGTGGCTGAATCCACAGAAATTCAGTTAAATGATAAAGAGTTCTCTCTTTAACTTAAGCAATGCAAATTTGACCAGGAATATCATTTTCCAGAAATTAAGTCTGGGGTTTCCTTTGGAAAGACAAATGAATTTAGAAATAGCCAAACTCTCTCTTCTGCCCTCTTCTCATACCCTGAATCTGACTGAGCTCCCTGAATATCACACTACCCACCCATCCCTTAATTAGCATGCACTGCCATTCTTGCTGCCCACTGATAAGAAACACAAGTCTAATATTAAACAAATCTGACCTGCTTCCAGTTAAGCAAATTTGGGGATCTCAAGCCACATGCTAGCTGAATCTTTTGAGAAGAGAGATTGAAAAGAGCAGAAAAATTAAGAGTTTGGGTCTGACTTTAACTTGTTTACTCTTAATGGATGGCTAAAATGCTCGGTGCCTATTTCCTTTTCTCTCTCAGGTCACAACTAAGAAGCCACTCTGTCCAAGCACCTTCTCTGATTCATGTGTCAAGCCCAGCCCAGTGGCAGCCTGAGCTCCGTCCTCCTTGCAGCCCCCCTTCCTAGGGCTTACCTGTCTGCACTGTAACTGCCCATTTCCTTACCTGTCTCCTCAGTGGACAGCACACGAGATAAAGGAGAGGACATGACTAACCTGTTCCCCAGTCAGGGGTCTGTGTTAGGTCTTCAGTACCTAACACATTATTTGACACAGTACTTGTCTTAGTCCATTCGGGCTGCTCTAACAGAATGCCACAGACTAGGAGGCTATGAACAGAAATTTCTTTCTGATATTTCTGGAGGCTGGGAAATCCAAGGTTGAAGGCACTGGCCAATTCAGTGAGTGGTGAGAGCCTGCTTCCTGGTTCACAGACAGCTGTGTTCTTACCGTGTCTTCCAAGAGCTGCGGGGTGAAGGAGCTCTCCGGGTCTGTTTTATAAATATGTAAGTTCAATCGTAATGGCTCCACCTTCAGGACACAGTGGCCTCCCAAACACCGCTCCTCCCAATACCATTGCAGTGGGGGTTAGGATTTCACCCTATGCATTTGGGGAAGATATTAACTCAGTCCATTGCAATACTCAAGATATTTTTGTAAAATGGAATGCAATAGCATGAAAGAAGTGTAATGGGATGATTGTGGCCCCACAGATACCCCTTTTTAGCAACTTTACTTCCCATAACTGAACCTCTTATGGAGACTGCCTTGGGCAGAGAAGTAGTTGCAGCAGACCCACTAACTGGTTAGACATCTAATTACGGTAGCCTTGACGTAAGGATGTGCTCAACAATGTAACATGGAAAGCAAACAGTTCAAGCACAATAAGTGCTCCCACCAGAGGCAGCTGACTCTGAGGATGACAAGGATGAACAATACAGTAGTTCCTTTGGTTTACACAAGTAACTGGCCATTCACTTCCTTTATATCAAAAGCATATCTCACAGACCCTCTGTCAACGTATTTCCCAAGTATACACCACTTTCCCTTTATACCATACATTCCCCTCACAAATTTTCACCTTCCTCAAAGTACATCAGCTTGTCGTCCAACCTAGATGGAGAATCACTCATGCATTCTACATTTATTTATTGAGTTCATACAGTGTGAGAGGTCCCTTGGTATTCTGAGAAACAGTTTAAATATTCAGAGCACAAACAGCTCAGCTGGAGAGAAATGGATGTGAATGCCGATTTCAGCACTACCTAGTTCCTAAGGCAACTGTTGAACCTCTCTACACCTCAGTTTTCTCATCTATAAAATGGGACTGAAAACTCATAGTTCCTGGACAGGGCCACAGTATATTGTTGGGCATCCTGTGAGCCCTATTAACAGAAGAATGGGGAGGAAAAAGTGAAATGTCACATGTCTGACTCAAGCTTAGCACTCTCAGGTGTGAGCTGGTATCATATGTAAGATGAATGAGCTATGGAGCCTATCCTCCAGGAACTTACAGTTGAGAATGGGAAACGGTATGTGTACATAGGGAGCAAAGCACTGGGTACAGTTACAGGATAACTAACACTGGGGAGAAGCTAACTGTTTCCAGCTAGGACAACTGCCTGGCACCTACTCATTTGCCATGTGAAACATTTCTGAGACATGTCCTATTAAAAGAAGGCAAGTGCCAATTTGGGGGCTGCCAAAATCAAAGGTTAAAATCTTAGAAGCCCAAATTAATCACTGTGAATCTCCACATTATGCACAAGGTTCTTCATAACACAGATGCATGAGTACTATGTGTCCCATTCTGATGTCCATGTAAGAGCTACAAATGCAGCAGAAAAGGTCTGAATATAGTTGGGTTAAAAACTCACTCCTATGAAGGACCTATCATGTGCTTGACTTTGTGTATAAAACTCCCTGCCTGTCAGAATTGGTACTCTTATCCTGAAACTGTTCCCCAGGAAAGGATTGAGAGGGACGAGGTAAGTCAGGGTGGTCAGCTTACATACCGAGCTGTCTAATCCATCTTTGGGACAAGATTCTCTGCTCTCCTCAAGTGAAGAGTTCTAATGACAGCAATGTGCATTCCAAACTCAAAGACCTGGCACAAATTTAAACTCTAGGCCATGGAATTAGGCTCCTTAGGCCAGTTATATATGGGTTTATGACTACCTTCAGCAGAAGATAGAAATATATTGCTCTATTTTCATTCTCCTCAGCTTGGAACATCTAATGCATTACTAAAATATAAGTAACATTTCTAATTGCATGACAAAAATATTCCACACAGCAACTGCTCTTAATAATATGCTTAAGGTTAGCCATTTCCTTACCTGATAATTACCAGATCATTAGAGCAAATAACATATCCTTTCGGAATAAACTTACAGCAGTAATTTCAGAGAAAAGAAGAGGGAAGTGCTCTTGAAGTCACCAGTAGTGTGTAGCATTAGCTACTGAATGAAATAAATATAAATGTATTTTTAAAAAGTAAACAGCAGTACAATGACATCTATAGCTAATTGTAGATCCTGAACTCAAAGTTAATGGCTGGAAGGATCTGGTCCAAACCCCTCATTTTACAGGTAAGAACAACGAGGCCAGCAAAGTAAATGAGCGCACCAGGCTAACAGAGCTGAGTAAGTGGAGTGAGAACTACAACAGTGTGTCTCTTCCCTATTGCAAAGTTCTTCCTTTAATCACAGAATTCTCCTCATGCAATACAGATTTGATTTTTAAACCCTTGGTTAAATATTTAGGACTGCAAACAGCTAATTAGATTTTCTGTGTACGCTGGGTGTGAACCAAAAACATCTTTCTGACTCACAATCCAGCAGCTGGAGGGTCCAGATTTATCACATCAAGTCTCTCATACTGGGTCCCAGGCAGTCACCTTAGCCAACACTCCCCCTGACTCACTCCTCCCCATCCTTCATGGTAATTGAACACCCTTCCTTGGCCAGGCCTTTCCTACATTTCAGACTAGCAAAGCTTTCCCAATTGCTTGTTCCTACAGCTCTGACTCCCAGGTGAAATCATAGCATGTTTATCATTATTCATTAAATATTTGTTTTTCCCCTCTAGACCAGTTCTCAAACCTTATGCACCAGAATCCCCTGAAAGTCTTTTAACTTCATCACTGAAGTTAAACATAACACTACCACTGAAAGTGCAAAGAGAAGATACTGAAAAGTTTTTAAGTGGCAGAGTAATATAATCTGATTTTTTAAATCACTTTGGCTATTGTGTAGCAAATGAAGCATAGGAGAGAACAAAAATGAAGAGATCAGTTTGCACACTTCACGATGGCCAGATAAGGCATGGTGGCCACCCAGACTAGAGAAATGCGAGTGGAGGCAGATGGAAATGCTTGTAACACACAGTCAGGAGATTAAACCCAAATGATTTGGATTCAGCAGGTAATGGGAGAAGGGGAAACTTCAGTTTGGGCCTAGAACCAAGCATGGTGGTTTGAAAAACCAGGTAGGGAAGACACAGAGAAAAGATTTGAGAAGGAAAAAAAAAAAATTAGAACTCTGGTTTGGTCATATATGTTTAAGATTCCTATGAAACATGTAAGTTGAGGTAACATACGTACAAATTCCTAAAACTAAGAGGAGAGAATGGGTCAAAGATAGACAAATGACAATCATCAGAATTCAGATGTACTTAAAGCCCAGGGCCTGGCAGAGAACCTCCAGAGAGAATGTAGAGAGAGAAAAGTAGAAGGGGCTTTGGACAGCAAAGCAGAGGAGAATAGGGGGAATGGCCCAAAGAAAGTAACAAGCAGAGACCAAGACAGGAATAATTCAGGAAGAAGAGATTAAAGATGTTGAGAAGTCACCAAGAGGAAGGCATAAAAGGACCCGCTGGACTCGGCCACATAGAGGTTGTGGAAACAAGGCCCAGTTTCATGGGTTTGATGAACCAGGACCCCAGTTGGAGGTGGCTGAGGGGAAACTGGGAGGAAAGGAACAGGAAATAGCAAATACAGAAGACAGAATATGAGTGGTGAGGGGAAGAGGAATTGGATGGCAGCTAGAGGAGGAGGACATGGAATGGTCCTTATTATGAGCAGTAGCTGGAGCTCATTTATATGCTGCAGTCAGCAGGCCAGGACAGAGAGAAAGCGATGCTGGAGGGAGACATGAAGGAGCGAAGACCTCCTAATGGAGCGAGGGGCTGGCCCTGAAAGCCTTCAAAGAGAGGTCAGCGTGTGACAGCCATGGGACACCTCCTCCCGGGGAGCCCAGAAAGACACAGCCAGTGAGTATTGATGCAGGCAGGTCCAGAGGCTGGATAATGAATGTGACAATGAGGGCCTCCAATGGCCTTGTTAAGTGAGTCTTGAGTTTTGGGATTCTGCGATGTGATGACTATATAAACTAGGATAAAAAAAAGCACAGAAACACCATATGACTTCACTTATAGGTGGAATCTAAAAACCCAAACAAACAAAACAGAAACAGACCCACAGACACAGAGAACAGACTGGTGGTTGCCATGGGTTGGGGAGGCGAGGGTGAGGGAATGGATGAAATAGGTGAAGAGGGAAAAACATTAGCAAGAACGTCTGATATCTTGATCTGGGTGATGGTTATATGAGTATATACACATATCAAAATTCACTGAGCTATATACAGTAAGATTTGTGCATTTTATTGTATGTACCTCAATATAAAAAGGTTTTAATTGAATTTTTTTTAAAAAACACAGAAACAGAATTATTTTTCCATCTATCAAAGACCTTAAGGGTCAAGTAGTCGAAAGCCCTCCTTGTACAGAAGACGTCCAAAGGAGTTGACTTATTCATGGCACAAAGCTTCTTAGTAACCGTGATGAGACTAGAAACCAGCTGATTGGGTTCTTAATATTTTTGTAAAATAACAAGCTGTTCCACTCTCTGCCTTGTTTATTCACAGGCTGAAAAGTTCCCTAGGTACATTTCAGACAGGTAACATACCAACCTATATTCCTCAGTTTATTTTCCCCTCACTTTCCAGCTATAGATCAAGTCACAGGGAATTAGCCTTTGCACATAAACGCACTCAACCACACAGCTGTGAGGGGGTAGGTGGAGACACCAAAGCAGGCAACCTGCAGAAGGTCTCAATTAAAGCTCCCATGCTACCATAGCAATAAAAGGTAACCGGGTGCTTATGGAGCTGTCTAGATTAAATATATTGCTGCCACAGATTTCCCCCCCATGAGCAGCCTCTCTCCACATACTCCTTAATAATAATGCTGAAAATGTTTGGCTTGAGGAAGAAAATTGGTTGGAAAAATAAGTCAAACGCAAACAGGCAAAGTTTGCCACCAGAAAAAAACAGTCCCCTGATTTTTTTTAATTTGGGGACATTTTCCCCCAAGTAACCAAGCAAACCAGCATGTTGACTAGCTCAAGCTAAAGCGAGGAGTTTGACATCTTTACACCCACAGTTTCTGGCATGGCTCCTGGTATGTAGAAGAGCTCAAAAAGTATTTGGCATTATGCTGAGTTTTAAAAGCCAATCTGAAAAGATTACACATAGTATGGTTCCATGTCTAGAACATTCTCAAAATGATAAAATTATAGAGATGAAGAACAGATCAGTAGTAGCCAGGGCTTGGGCTGGCAGGGGGTGGGCTTGGGGGGTGCAATATGCTGGTGTAGCCCAAGGGAGTTACAATTGGTGAGGGAAGAATTCTGTGGTAGTGGATACATAAATCTAGAAATATGATAAAATGACACAAAACTACACACACACACACACACATAGTGTGTATAAAAACTGGTGCAATCTGAATAAATTCTGTAGATTATATACCAGTGTCCTCTCCCTTGTTTTAATGTCTTACTGCAGTTACGTAAGATGTTACCATGGGAGGAAGTAAAGTAAAGGGTACACGGGTCCTCACTGTGCTAGGTTTTCAACTTACTGAGTGTACAATTACGTCACGATGAAGAGTTTTAAAGAGCAATTGAATTTCATTTTCTACATGTGCTGTGCGAATTCTTTTCACTGAAATCCTCAGAAAAAAAATCTGTGACAGGTATTTTGAACCTACCCATTGAACACTTCAGGAAACTGAGTCTCAAGTGTTTCATAGCGGTTTAGTAGAGGAAGCTCTGAAGCTGCAGTACATGGACTCTAGGTCCAGGACCAGGCACCAGCTATTCAACTTTGGGTAAATGAGAAGGAAAGACATCCTGCCATTTGTGACCACAGGGATGGGCCTTGAGGGCACTATGCTAAGGGCAGTAAGTCAGAGAGAGAAAGGCAAGTACTGTATTATATCACTTATAATGCAGAATGTAAAAAAGCCAAATTCGCAAAAACAGAGTAAAACCAAAGGCAAGCAGGGTGGGCAAGCAGATGCTATTGAAGAATACTAATGTGGACCAGTGGCAAATAAGCCCTAGATGTCTTATGCACAGTATAGTGAATACTGACAACAATATTATATTAAATATTAAACACCAAACCTGATGACAGCCTAGAACTGAATTATTCCAACCACTAAAAAAATATATATATATATATATATGAAACATGATACAGGTGCTAAGTATTGCTACAGTGACTATAAATGTATCAAATTAATAACTTGTATACCTTAAATTTACACATTATATGTCAAACCTACTTTAAAAAAGAACAACTTTGCAAAAATGTCTTACTCTTTCTGTGCCTCAGTTTCCTTGCCTATAAAATGGAGATATCACATATTCAGCTCAGGGCACAAGTCCTAGAATATCAGAACTGATCCATAAATGTGAGAGGTTATTATTATTATTGTTGTAGTTATTATTATACTTGAAAGCCACCAGCATGGAAGATGCAGAGCTGAAATTCAACTGAAGGTCACACTCCTAAGCCTTGCTCTTCATTACCATACAATATTGCCTCCTGTTTGAATGGCAAATGAAGAAATTAATGAATAAAGTTATCCAAGATTTTAAACCCTCTGCCCTCCATACACACACACCTACTCCCCCTCTGTGAGTCAGAAAAACCTCTGTATTAGTGCCCTAGGGTTGTCTAAACAAGTACCACAAACTGGATAGCTAAAAACAACATTTACTCTCTCCCAGTTCTGGAGGCTAGAAGTCTGAAATCAAGGTGTTGGTGGGGCCATGCGCTCTCCCAGACCTGTAGGGGAGAATCCTTCCTTGCCTCTTCCTAGCTTCTGGTGATGGTCACCAATCCCATACCACCCTTAGCCTGCGGCTGCATCGCCGCAGTCTCTGCCTCCCACACCTTCACACGGTGGTCCTCCTTCTGTGTCTGTCTTCTTATAAAGGCAACAGTCATAATGGATTAAGGGCCCACCTTACACCAATATGACCTCATCCTAACTTAAATCTTAATTATATCAGTAAACATCCTATTTCCAAATAAGGTTGCATTCACAGGTAGGACGCCAACATATCCTTTTGTGGGAGTTTGGGTGGGGGGGGGCGGTGTAGAATTGAACCCTCAGGAGCCTTCCAGATGGTTTCCAAAGCCATTTCAGACCCTGTCTGCCTTCCTTCCCAGCACAGAAACCTCCTGTGCTCTCTCTTTCATTCAAGACAAGCTTTTTGCAGCCCACTGCTTATTAGAAACGTGGGAAGAGTTCATGCAAGTTTTTAGCACAGATGGGCATTTCTCTTCAAGAGCAAGTTCAGCTTTCTAGCACAAAGCCCACAAGCACAGGTGGTACTGTGCTGTTTTCATTTCAAGCTGCTTAAGTGATCATTTATGGCAGGATGCAAAAATTATCACTGTTTTGAAACAGACACTAAGCTAGTGTTCAAAGTAATAGTACCTCTGGGCCAAGTCTTTATTTTTCAGGAGCTTTAATTATCAGGACAGGAGCACTGTTATTAAATCCTTTGCATTCCACAGTGTCTGAATAAGATGCACACCATCTCCTTTCCCAAGCTATGCTCAGATTAGATTCTTCTCACTTTGCTTCTACCCAGATCAGGTGATAAAATCAAGAGCAGGACTTGGAACAGTACGTACATACCCACACAGCATAGTATGTCCCGGCACCCATGGCCAGGAATCCAGGCCTCAGAGTCTGAGATCCAAGACCCCATCCTGCCTGTGCAGCTTCCAGCTGTAAGACTTGCGGCATGTTGCCCTACTGTGAGCTTCTGGTAACTGTCCCCTGGGCTCAGACCACAGCTCAAGTGGTATAAGGACCAATGCCCTTATTTTATTTCTCAAGCTTAAAGATATTTAAAGGGAGAAATGAGTTAAGAGCTTCAGCGAGCTTGCTCATTTTTCTTTTCCAAGATCTGTAGACAAACCATTCCCACCCCACTTCTCTACAGTTCAGAAACAAAACTGAACTCCTCACCTCAAAGTGGCAAGAGGCCACTACTCCAGAGAGAGACAGAAAAAAGAAAAAGAGAACATTTCCATAACTCACTACAATTTACCAAGCCCCTTCATCTCTTTGGTGGGTCACAACAACCTGGGAGGTGGACATTACCATCACCACCTTCATGCACTTACCAGAGTTCATAGTTCAGTGTTCATGTGAAGGAGGCTGTGTGGTATACCAGTTGCAAGTCCAGACTTTGGCACTAGATTATTTGGGTCAAATCCCAGCTCAAATCTTACTTATTTAACCTCCTGGTGACTTACTTGGCTTCTGCATCTGTAAAATGGGAATAATACCAATACCAACTCCACCTTATAAAACCTCAAGAAGCTACCATGAGGACTAAACCGTTAATGTGTGTAAAGTGATTTGATCATTGCCTGGCTCATGGTGGTTACTGCTGTGTGTTTGTTAAATAAAAAATACATGGAAAGCTCTTCATAAATACTAGCTATTAATGTTTGAATATTCCTGTCTATCTCAATGGTCAGCAAATTATGGTCCATGGGACAAATATGGCCCTCTACCTATTTATGTAAGTAATGCTTTTTTGGAACACATCCATACCATATCTACTCATTTATATATCATCTAGGGCTACTTTCCTGCTATGGTGGCAGATCCGGGAGGGTACAACAGATACTCTATGGCCCACCAAGTTGAAAATGCTTACCATCTGGCCCTTTAGGAAAATGTTCGCCAACCCCTGGTCCTTCTCCTTAACCAGACTCTGAACTCTTTCAGAACAAGGACAAGGCTTTGTTTTTATTCACTATTTTGTTCCCAGAATCTAGCACAGTGCCTACCACTCTATAATGTTTTAGAAGTATTTGTTGCAATGCTGAATAATTAAGTGAAGCCCCACTTCACATATCAGGATATAAACAGCAGCAGCTCCCGTTAATAAGCACCGGCTGCAGGCAGGCACCGCACTGGGTGCTCTGTCTGGGTAAGTCATGCCCTCCTCACCCCAAACCTCAGACTCAGGTACTATTATCAGCCCAGCTGAGGACAGGAGGAAACTGAAGGTGGCAACTTAGAAAACTACACAAAAGGACACAACTGGTGTGAAATAAAGCTGAAGCTCAGACCCTGGTTTTCTTACTCAAAATCCTACATTCATTCTTTACTCCCTATGGAGGAGTTTAACAATTTGAAAAACAATTCATAAATTTCCCTATGGCTATATGCTTCAAACTAAATTTTGTATTTCTTTTACTCTTGTGATCCCTGATAAAAGACCGAAGGGTCAACAATCCTACACGAGTCGGTGCGATTCACCTCGGACATCCAGGTTTTAACCGGGCCCACACTCCACCAACTTTGCCAGTTGCAGAGGAAAAATATGGTCTCACCACCATTTGTCTTTTCAAACTACAGGACGCAAATTGGAAGCTGGCTCGTGTGACTTTTTCTGCAGTGGGTCACGTATACCAGCTATTCACTGACTGACCGCACTATCAGACCTGCTCTATAGATCTTTACAGTAATTACTAAGCGGGGGCATGAAATGTCTGGCATTTTATTAAATTGGGCTTTAATTCTGATAAACAACTGGAGTTCTGTTTTACATTTTGAATACCCGTTTAACACAAACCTTGCTTGCAGATAGATTTGCCACCTGTACTAGATCCATTTGTGCCTCCCAGCCCCCCAGATGCACTCAGCTGTCCTACAACTCAGATCTCAGCCCCTTGCTGCTGCCTTCCCCTCATATCCTAACCCTGCCCGTTGTCTTGGCCTCCCTCAGAGAGAAACAAGTCAAATTCAGGAGTCACTCCTACAAGAAAGCCACCAAGGACAATTGCAAAACTAGTATTAAACTGTGGCGCAGTTACTTTGTTATTACAGCCTAACCTAGCATTGGCCAGACCAGATTAAATCCATTGCCACTTCACTTTCCACTCTGCCAAGAGTTAGAGAATCTCTCTGACCTCAACTATCCCCGTGCGGCATACTGGACTATACCACGTCATGTTGAATAATCATCCTCGGAGGCATCAGAGTGGTGGGTGGCAGCAGCCACATGATGGGGCAGTAATATGTAGCCTGTGTCGTTTTGTGGTCATCTCACCCCTTGAGTTAGGTTGAGTTTCCCCAGAAGTGTGCCTAAGGCAAGAACTCAATGAATGAGTTCATTCGGGAAGCACTGGCAGCGCCAAGGAGGAGAGACGGGGATGGAGAGGGGAGTCACGGAGCGCATCACCGCTGGGGCTCCCGAAGCTCAGGTTCCCTGGAGAGCCCTGGGGTGCAGGGCAGAGCTTGCCTCCGACCTTCCCAACGAGGAAGCGGGAGCTGCAGCACCTGTTAGCCAGCTCTCCCGCTGCCATTACTTGAGACTGCTTCTGGAACACTGCCAGCCTACACACAGGGACTGGGCAGACCCTGCCGACAAGAACCACCACCCCTCGGGCGGAGTCTCAGGTATGCACAGGGAGACACAGGTACTGCGTGTGTAAACGTTAGTGCCGAGCTTACACATGTGAAGCACAGACCACATCAACTACACCCTCTAAATCCAAACGATGCCGCTGCCACCCTGAAACCTGTATGACAAGCTATCAAACTTCTTTCACAACGATTTTTGGGGAGTTGGAGGGGGTAGGACATATTGTGTCCCTTTATTTAAAATGACCTCAACAACTCAAAATTCCCCATCACTAATATAAAAAGCTGTGGAAAGGTAATGAGTCACCATCTAGCATCTATGTATCAGTTTAGTACTGCTCACACCTCACTTCTCAGCCTGAAACATTCTTGGTGTGTTGAAAACCCATGTCCTGGCTCTTCAGGAAACGCCTCATAATGAAACCCTTTGCGTCCAGGTTTCTTGGTATAACGTGGCCTTCAGCAGAGCTGAGGCACCCGGAGGAGAAGCCATTCCTTGGAAGCAGCACGAATATATTCAACAGCACTCCATTTTCTGTTGTGAGAGCTCTCTCTCAACAAGTCTCCATTTCAGTAATGAACTGCCTAATCCTGGACATTTTCCCCACGGAGAAGTGATTAAGTCTGTCACCCTTATTATTGCAGGGGGCATCTCATTCCTACTAAAATGACCTCTTTGCTGCTGCTCACACACAGGTCGCTGCAATTATTTGCTGAGTCTTTATGGATTAAAAAGGCAAACTGGGCATAAGTTTACCTTTCTTTCCTATTAGTGAGTAAATCTAGGAAGATTCTGGAGTAGTACAGGAGTCGAGTCCTAGGCCTACTTGAACTGAGCACTGGTATGTTGGATCGGGTGAAGGAGAGGGTGAGAGTTATACGGAAATACCAGCGCAACTTTAGTTTCAATGAGACAACTATTTGAACTGCGGTAACTCAAGTTCCCCAAACCAGCTATGGATGGCACAGAACTGTCCTTTTTTTCACAACATGGAATATTCAGGGTGACATTGAGATGGCTTCCATATTTTTTAGCTAGATCATGAACATTAAAAAATGGATTATTTGCAAGGGTAGGGGCATGTCTGATTAGGGACCAGTGCCAAGAATCACCATCAATTCACTGATGCTGGCCGAGCCCATATTGGAGAGTCATATGGATGACGTAACTAAAACAGACACTAATATACAAATTAATTTTAGATAAAATCATCTCCTGGTTTAAAAGGGGTAGGGGTGGGGGAGTTAATGATCTAATTACCTGGAAATCGGTCAGTTAATTTAATTGAGCCACACACAGAAAGAGGGGCTCTGTCAGGGGGAAAGGAGAGCGTGATGAATAAGCCCCTACCAGGCAGAGAGAGCAGCCAAGTGTCCAAGCCACGTGAGATATGCTTCCTTGACAGCTTTGGGTTATTAAGAAAACAAATGCCAAGACATAAACTAATATTCAGAAGCAGCTGCCAGATAATACGTCCTTCCAATGGTCAGAGTGTCCCAGGGAAAGCCCTCTCGACAGCACTCTCCTAGTGCTGATTTATAAAGCCTCATTCCCAAGAAAAGGCAGTTGGGTTTAATTTATAGTGACCCAGGGCTAACCAAGGAAGTGGAGTCAGCAGATACCCCGCATGAGTGAAAGATGAACTCAGTTATTCATGTAAATCTTTCACCATTTTATTAACTACTGGACATCAAAATGACCAACTTCCCAGCTACTTATTAGTGTTCTGCCCCTCAATCAAAATGACACTAGCCATCCAAATCCTAAGTGGCCAAATACAGCCTGTCCTTGTTGAAAGGACTTACAACATCAGCTGGTCCATCTCTTTGGGTTTACAAGTGGGAAAATGATGGTCAGAATGATCGCGTCACCACCATCAACCAGCTAGTCTGCAGCTGGGTAGTACAGAACTCAGGGACCCGACCTTTAGCTGAGGGGTCTTTCCACACTTCCTATGGCAAAAAAAAAAAACAACAACTGAATTTTGTGAGACTATCACTAACCACACCAGACTGGGTAATCTGTAACATATATGGAGCCAAATCTCAAGTCACATCGTTTGGGTAAATTAGCTACATCCAGAAGCTTTGTTAATAATACTCAGATCACCTGGGGTAGTGGTGTACCAGGGACAGTACTAGTGGGTGCCCTGAAGAAGTAGCTTACTAAGCAAAGCCACTGTGAAATAAATACCCACTGATCTCTTTTGTTATCACAGTGATAACATAAAAGCTACAGAGGGAGAGTCTGGCAGCCCTCCAGGAGAAAATAAGTAGTTTTACACTTCACCTGCTTGGAAACAGAGACAGGGCCCAGATGATCTCCCAATATCTCTCCCAGTTCTAAGATTCTACAGATTTATTTACATATTTCAAGGTTGAATCATAGTTGCATTCCTGTAATATAACCTCATAAAAATTTTACCTTCTGTCCAGCTCTTTACTGGTTACAAAGCATGTTCACTTACACAGACTCATTATCTGCTAATAACTTTGAGGTTAGAAAGGCAGGAGTGATAGGTTTTGAACAATCCTAGAAGGGAGAAAAAGCATGGAATGGCAAGTTCGAAGGACCTGTATCCAAGCCTCAGCTCTGCTCCTCACTACCTCCAACCTGATTAACTTATCTGAGCCTTGGTTTCTTCATTATTAAAGTGGGATCATTAGAGCAAGATGTCATCAGAACCACTCATTAATGAAGCATCCTGGGTCCCCTGGGTCCTACTCCAAAGTTCTTTCTGTCTCACCACCCAACCTCTGTATTGTCCTTCCCCATCTGTGCCCTGTATACACCATATCTTTTCTGTATTTTTGATGCTTTGACCTCTGGGGCCTCGCAGGGATTGCCCCGTCCAGAGCTAGCTGTTTCCTAGAGATCATAAATAACTCTCCTGCAAGGGCACACCTTTCCTGTGGCATCCAGAGCCCAGACTGACAACCACTTCCTTTATAGGACTGTCACACTTCAGGCCACTAGCCACCTGCTCTAATCGCCCCAGGGTCAGGTATCAGAAAACTAGTTCCTATGCCCCAGAACTCTCTGCAATTATTCATATTAGCCAACCCTGAGCCTGCTTACCCTGCCTCACTTGTTCCTTGTCTCAGTTCCTTCTTTTCCCTCTGCCCCTAACTGACCCTGTGCTTCCCCCACCCCCAGCACCTCAAAACCCCCCCGCCCACACACACACAACATGTCCCCTCTTCTTAGGAACTCTGAGTAACAAACTATTTTTTCAGTAGCAATCACTCTTTGTCTGTTGGCCTCACTATACTTCAAATTTTCTATTTATACACTACCACCACCTTTTACTATCGAAGCACTGGAGAAATCACATAGCAGATGTTCAGTAAGTGACTGTTATGGTAAATTTTATATGTCATCTTTGCCAGACCATAGTGCCCAGCTATTTAGTAACACATTGTTCTGGATGTTTCTGGTGGGGCAGGCGAGTGGGGGTGGTGGATGAGAGAAACATTTAAATCAATGGACTTTGAGTGACAGCAGACTCCCCTGCACTATGTGCTTGGGCTCCAACTAATGAGCAGAAGACTCAGGGGGAACAAAGAGTGATCTTCCCTGAGGAAGAAGGAATTCTGCCTTTGGACTGAAACAACTGCTCCCTGGGACTCCAGCCTGCTGCACTACCCTGCAGGTAGTTGCCAAACTCCACAATCACGAGCCATTTCCTTAAAATAAATATACACACATGCAGATATGCATATATATACACGCACACACAGAGACAACGCACACCCTTTTGACTCCATTTCCCTGGAGAACCCTAATAAAGTGGTGATGATAGTAAATGTCCAAAATCACATCCTCTATGAACAAGAATGCTCATAGCTCCCTTTATAAGAGGCAAAAACAATCCAAATGGTCATTTACCATGTTTGCATAAATTATGGTAGCACTGGACAGTGAAGAAAATTAATGAGCTACAACTACACTCAACATGGACAAGTCTTGTAAGTATACTACTGAGCAAGGCAGATCTAATCTGTGGTGCTAGAAGTCAGGAAACAAATATCCTGGGAGGAGGAAAGGGAGGAGGCAGACCCAAGGACACTTCTGGAGGGCTCCCGGCAACACCCTATTTCTTGATCTGGGGGTTAATTACACCTGTAAACCAATTAGTGAAAAATTCATGGAGCTGCATATTAATAATCTGTGCCCTTTCCTGTGCATATGTGACCTTTACTAAAGGGTACAAAAATGGAAAAATAAATAAAAATGTATTTTAAAGTCACAGATTTTTCTAATCTGCAGCCCATCTCCAAGATAGAGTGGGCATTCATGTATTAGAAACTCAGCAACCTAGAAGGGAAATGTTAATCTTGAAATTACCTTATAACTAAATGCGTTATGTGTTTCCTAAACTGACTTTAGAGAACGTGCTGTAGCGTCTCACATCTCTGGAAACTCCGAGAAGGTTCAGGCTTTTGAGCCTCAGAATCACGCCAGCAGGTACACCAAGTGCTCTTTTGTTTCCACAGGGCAGAGTCCCACGGAGAACCTGGCAAAATAACTCTCAGCATCTAGGGTTTTTTTTCAAAAAACAAAATTTCCCACTGTAATTATCTCAAGTGTTTCTGGGTGAGCTGAATAAATTAGATATGCCATCTGTACCATACACTTCAAGAACTGTGAGTTATTCCCTGAACTTAAGGGAAAAACAAAAGCAAAGGTAGAAAACCATTGTGTTGCCAGATGATGACAATAAACATGCTTGGATTGGGGCTGAGGGATGGGGAGTGGCTTGTGTCTCCTTTTAGTAGCTGCTTACTGAGGTGGAGTCACTCAGGGAGTGTTGCTGGGCTGCAAAAGGGGCCAGCTCCTCCTTCAGGCCCTGGTGTCTGTAGGTCATGGGTCACACTCAGCAGGTCCAACGGCCCTCAGGACCAAGTGTACACTGCTTAAGCGGCCCCCCACCCAGCCCCGTCCAGCTCCCTCCTTGCTCCCCCCAACATCCTCTGTGTGTGACAGCTGGTCTGCACTTGTCAGTTACAGGAATGCACCAGGAGCCCTGAACCTCACACCTTTGGATATGCTGCACTTCACTTGGAAAACTGAAACCCAACAAACCCCTGTTCACCCCTCAAGACCCAGCTCTCTTTACAAAGGCTCTTCCCAACCTTCCCACCTAGTCCAGGCAGGACACCCTCCAGTGCATGCCCTCCTCGGGGTTCTGGCCACAGTGCACCACGATCCATGGTTCCCTGTCAACCTGCCCTGATAGGCTCAGTGCACCTGAAGGGCTGAAGTTTGGACTTGGCTCTGATTCCCCAGTGTGTGTGTGTGTGTGTGTGTCTGTGTGAGTGTGTGTGTGTGTGTGTGTGTCTGTGTGTGTATCTGTGTGTGTGTCTGTGTGTCTGTGTGTGTGTGTGTCTGTGTGTGTGTCTGTGTGTGTGTGTGTGTCCCCACCCTCTCCCTCTCCCTGTCCCTCCCCCATCACCCTCACCACCCCTCATCTGCCCCTCTCCATCACTCCTCATCTGCCTATCCTGCCCCTGCCCATTTCTCTTCCTCTCTCTCTACCATCCTTCTCCCTATACCCTCCTCCCTCTCTCATGCTTCTCCCCACCCCCCTCCCATGCTGCCCCATGTCCATCTCCATCTGCCCGCTTTGGTCTCTCAGGACTCCTCCTCCCTGCAGCAAGGGACTTGGCCCTGCAGTCATTCTTACACCTCCATTACCAGAGAGGAAAGAGTCCCCCTCTCTCCCGATTTCAGTAGGAGAAAACCTTAGGATGAACTCTGAGCCAGCCAAACCAGTCCCTTCCCTAAGATTAACCACTGTGGTTGGGGATGTGAGATCCCATACCAGGGGTTAGGAGAAAAGGTGCTGAATCAAAATAGCATACACACTACCAATACAGTAAGATTTTTTAATATTTTAAAATTTAAATTTTAAGGCATGCTCAGATTAAATACAAATAATGTCATGATTGCTTGGTATTCTTACTAAATTTCAAGGCTACTCTATAAAGGACAAGCTCCAGATGGAGCTTACTTACACATTTTGGTTGTCTTGCACAGAACTGAGCATGGGTCACAAACCCATACAGCTACCGGACTATAAGGCCCACAGACAGGGCTCTGTCTGTAGGGCTCACTCCTATATTCCCAGCATACAGCTCAGATCCTGGCACCTAGTGGGTGCTTATTAAATATCTGAGTGAAGAAATGAATAAATGACAAGTTACTGGATAGATGGATGGTTAGATAATTTCTTAAGGCAACAGTATTTATTTTCACTAAAAACAGATGTTTCTCTTTCCCTCACAAATACATCCCTACACCTCATCCAGCCGAAGGTACCTGGAACTCAGTGGTTCACCATTTTTTAATCAACCACCATTGCCAGACACCATGCATTCCTGTAGCCTCCTGCAATATGCTCAGCTACTGCGAGCCTCACACCTTACCTGCAGCCTTTCTCCCGATTCCTCCCTGGGCCAGTGTCCACGAGGCACCCTTAGTGCCTGACCTGGGAAGGCCCTGAGCAAAGGATCCCTGAGTACTGGATCCCACCTACCAACTCTGGCCAAACTAGAAAGGGAGGAAGCTTAAGAGTAGGAAACAACATCCCTTCTGTCATATTCCTAACGGCATGTCTGACCCAGGCTCAGGACGCAGATCAAAGTGAGGACAGGATCATCAAGACCGAAATCTGTACTGATGAAGATGCTTAGAGCAGATTTAAAAAGCATCACAATGCCCGTTTTCTGGCACCTTTAGCAACAGCCCCTAATGATAGGGCAGGCACAGAAGCACCCCATGAAACTGAATAAAACATCAGCATTGGGCAAGTAGGGTTCGTCATGCATGTATATAACCCCAGTGTGCAGAGACGAGCAGGGAATTGGCTCTGATCAGCCAGACACTCACACGGCCTTTTTTTTTTAACTGGATGAAACCTATACTCTTCAACTCACTTCAGGGCTTTCATATTTAACCACCAGGCAGGGTAAATTGTAGTGTGTGCAGCTAAAACTGTAGTGTGTGCCCTCAGGCCAGGCCCTTCTGATGCACCTGCTCAGCACCTGGCCAGTGCTCATACTGAATGGGTCAGACTCAGGCTAACCTCTGCCTCAGTTTCCACCTTGATACCACGGGGACAGTATGCTCATCATAGGTCTTAGGAGTCAGTGGATAAATTAAAAGGACTTCATCAAGCAGTCATGCTCCTCAGCTGGGACAATTAGTGGATTCTGGAACTTGGCAAACCCATCTGAGGTTTTTAAGCCTCACTCGTCCTGTCTATGAAAAGGGAATAATGCCTCCTACTTCTCTCAGTGGCTCTCGGGATTAAATAAAACAAGAAAAAGAAAGAAAAGGCGAACCACCTCATCCAGGGCAGTGCTTGGCCACGAGCTGGTTATTTCAAAAACATTAGTTCCTTGGGTATCAAAATCAAAACAGAAAGGCCCAGAACTTTCCATTTCATTGTTGTATTTCCACACAAATGCACACATTATTTGCCCTAAGAGGTAGCACTCCACAAGTCGGGAAACTGGACCTTCAATACAGAATGTGCCTGCAAGATTCTACCCCTACACCAAACATATAGTTACTAAAAGCAGACCCCAGGTACTGGAACCCCCTTAGTCAGAGAAGTTGTGGAAGATATTGATAGAGAATGTGAAGCAAAAAGGTAATGGAAAATGGCAACTAAGACATTTGAAGAAAGAGTGATGTAATTAAAAAAAAAAAAAACAAGCAAAGAAAAGAGGAGAGAAGAAGGGATCCAGGGACGTAATTCTCCATGTGCCAGTCCAAGGTTCTCTGGAAAACTGCAAGGATTTTATTAGGGGAAGAGGGCTGTGGGAGAAAACAGGGAGGGAACTGGAGGACACCAGGAAGCCAGCAAACGGGAATGCAGGTCTGACCCGGGCAAGAGGGGAAAGGAAGGTCGGGGCCATGGCCAGCCTGCAGCACGGGCTAAGGGAGGCCCACTGAGGCTGGAGGTCACTGTACGGGAAGCCAGGGGAGGTCTACCAGGCACAGTCTCACTGCCACCACTTCCATGAATCAGCATTTTCCCCCAAAATGGCAGATAGCTAAGCTTCTCCCACCAGTTTGGCTGCACACTGCCGCGTCTTTCCAGGACAGGTCAAACTAGGAACAAAACAACATCCACTCAAACACACTACCCCAGGACTTGGAAAGCTCACGAGTGAGGGCAGAAAGCCATGATGTGAGTTCCAAGTGGAACGGTCGGTCAGGCGCAGTTCAGGGACACGGGAGAGGGCTGCAGAAGGCCAAGGGGCCACGCTATGCTCCTCCAATCTGAGACAAAGATTTGGTGGCAAGTAGTTTATCTGGAATCTGAACCAAGGAAGCAAAGCTGAGGACATGAGGAGAGGGAGATCAGAAAGGAGATGCTAATGTACGGTGCACTCTCGGTCGCTAGAGGTTCTCCCCCTCCACCCCAGGACCTGAGAAATGCAGAGCACCTTCCAGAAGCGCCACTTAAGACCAGGATCTACTGTCTCTTCTCCCTCAGGTCAAGACCTGGTGGTTAATTACTCCCCTGATCTTCCACGCTGCGGTGGTCCCATGGCTGGGGAAGCCCCAGGCAGAAAGGCAACTTTTAAAGCAAGAAGCTGCCCCTAGCAAGCAAGTCTCAGCGTGCGTCAAAGTGCCCGTCACAGCACCGGTGGGCACAGAGGCAGCACGGTGTTTGCCACATCTCCAAAGGCAAACTGCAAGTCAGGTGACTCAGCCTTGGCACCTTGTTTCCATTCACATATTAAACGTGTTCCCCTTTACTCAGGGTCCTACCAGTGCCAATCCTGCTATGCTGTTGCACGGAAAATGCTTTAGTTAGTAGTGATTCCCCACCCAAGCCCCACGACATCTGCCCGGTAAACAAGGAGTCTTAAACACAGGGCAAAATCAGACCATTCCATCTGCAACGGCCCCCACACCCTAACTAGCTTCCCAGGAATTTCTTCCCAGGGTGCGAGCTCACCTTGCTGAAGCACGGACTCGCAGAGACTCAGCACTTCAGGTGAGACAGGTTTAAGAGTCCTGGCTCATAACACGGTCACCACTTTGCTGCTGCATGTAGGCAGACATCTTTTGTGACCAAGCAGCTCAGAGCAATGGCAGGCAGACCCACCTCTGAGCTCCGCTTGGCGCCTGCCACCTGCAGGCAGGTTTCACACTGGAGAGGAGTCTGCCTCCACCTGCTACAAATAGCTAATAACATCTTCTGAGCGTGCTGTGTATCAGAATCACCTGGAACACTAAGAAAGCTTGCCAAGACCTTTGCTTGCTGAGGCCGAAAAGGGCCTACGAGCCTTGACCTGTCCCATGGGAGATTCTGAAACCCACCAAAGCTTAAGAATCACTGACTTTAAGCCTGGACCAGAAGGTCTCAAATTGTACTCAGATTTCACCCGGGGATCTTGGTTCAACTACAGACGGATTCAGCAGGCTTGCTGTGGGGCCTGAGAGTCTGCATTTCTAATAGACTCCCACATGACGTCAGTGCAGCTGGTCCACAGGCTAACTCTGCAGAGCCAGGGCCTACAGTGCAGAACTTAATGGCCTCTAGACAGCTCCAGAGAGAATCTGCAGGAGCAGGTTTTCTGGATCCTGCCTTTCCCTGGTTTCTTGGTTCCCCACTGTGCACTGGCTATCAGTGACTACGGCTGCCTGTAGAAGAAAAATGTTGTACTGTGCTGCCTCTTTTGGAAATTTAGTAACATTTCATTTAACCCAGCTGGAGGGAAAATAGAAGTTCCCGTGATCAGACTCCTCACCTGACCCTGCTATCCTTTCCCACTGCGCATGTGCAGTGCTCGCAGGTGCAGGCTTGCACACGTGTGGGCAGTGAGCTGTTACTGACTCTATGTAAAGAGCTCCACCCAGGGCAGCAGGGCTGCGAGCCCATGGAGAGGCTTGGAGGCAGAGGCCGGCTTGCTGCATGCACACTGTCCTGGCGGCAGGATTCTAGTGCTTGACCAGCCACCACGAGAATAAAGCTGGGTATAAACCCTTGTACCCCCAAGAATGTTTGGTTGTCATTTCGGTCTCACTGAATCCACAGTGAACTTGCCTAGCACTGAAACCCTCAAGCAAGACACCAATGCATCCAAAATATTGCCATTTCAATATGCAATCAACACAAAAGTTATTAATGAGATATTTTGCATTCTTTTCTTTTTTGGTACTAAGTCTTAGAAATCCAGTGTGCACTTTTCACCTACGGCCTATCACATTCCAATAATAGGCACGTGTGGCTTGTGACCACTATATTCTATAACCCACTGCCCTCTTACACTCCAACTCACTTCACAATCTGGAAGTTCTCTCAACCTCCGTGCTTCTTCCCAAACATAAGGCACTCCTAATTGTTCAGCCAAACCTGCCATTAGAAAGCAACACCTTCATCCAAAGAGAGAAAGACTGCCTAAGCATCCCTGAACAACAACAACAAAATGTTTGTGCCTCTAGCTTTTCTGTAGCCTCCTGGGACATCTGGGTGACCAGCCATCCTAGCTTGCCCACAACTATGCCAGGTTTAGCACTGAAAAGCTCATATCGCCAGAAATGCCTCAGTCCCAGGCAAACCAGGAGAGCTGGTCACCCTGGAAGTCTGTTTCTGCACAGTTCACTCCCTGACCCCAATGAGGTCCTTTTTCCATGGATAGGAGAGCTCCCAGGTTCCTCCCAAGGAGGGAAATGTGTTCATTCAAGTCCCTGCGAAGAGCCAAACATCTGAACTCAGGATTTGGGGCACTGTCAGGCTGTAGGGCCCCAACAATTAGTATGGCTTCTCTTCAATCCCATCTGCCCTGGTTCTGATACTGATTTTGAGCCTTGGTTTATCTCACTGGGTTTTTTGGGCTTTTTAAGAATGTGAAAGCACTCTGAAAACCATGAGGTATTAAGTCAATGTGTCTACTATTAATACTAATTGAGCAAGTATTATGTGCAAAGTCCCAGGGCTGAGGGCTTTACATGCATTATAGGATTTAATCCTTTCAACAACCCTGTGAGGCGGGCACTATGACTGTCCTCATTTTACAGGTAAGGCAACAAAAGCTCAGAGAATGTACCTTGCCTACATTCACACAGCTAATTAAGTCTCAGAAGCGTGAGAACAATTGAACACTTCTGGCTCTGATTCCAAAGTCCATGAAAACAACAAAACAGAAGATAAAGAACTGAGAATAGGAAAATACATCAATGGCAAGACTAATTACCCTGTAAGAAAAATATTCCAAGCAAAAGGCCCTTGACAAAAAACAGAAAAACAAAACAAAAAAATAAGTTCAGAAAGGTTTGAGACAAAAGTATATATTCATGTCTCCAAACAGGTTTGAAAACAGGATGTTTGGAAGCTTGCGGGTCCTATTCATCCCCCTCCACCCCCAGCTCTGAGTAAGAGCACCTGCTGTTCCCTCTGCCAGGAACACTCTGGCCCCTGCTCTTCAAGCAGGTGGAGCTCTCCTGGACGGAGATCATCCCCATCTCGGCTCAAAGCAATGTCCTTGAGGGCTCCCCCTACTAACTTGCCCAAGCTCCCATCCCTCACCTCACTCACATGTCACTTCACCCCACCCCTGGCTTTATTTTGGATGTGATACTCATCAGAGATTGGTTATTATCTACTGTCTGTATTTGTCAGGTTTGTGTGTTAATTTCTCCCTCCCCATATCAACCTTGGAACCTTATCAACCTTGACCATCAACCATGTCCAAGGCTTAGAAAAACATCCACCACATGGCAGGACCTTAAACAAGTCCCCTGACCCTCTGTTCATTGCTGAACAAACACAATACCTGAAAATTGGTGGTATATATGGCCAATAGGAGGAAAGGAAACTTCGTGATTTTCCTTAAGTGGCCTATAATCAACATACAAAACCACACTTGGCAAAAGAGCAAATTCTCTCAGTATTGATACATCTCTGTTTGCAAAGTGACCCAACCATGAAAGTTATGTTGAAATCTTCCCTGGGATAAGGTCTCACTCACTGCTTACAGATAAGAGATGATACATTTCAATGACCAAAAGTGTCACCACAAGACAATCACTCAAATTCCTTGGCTCTGTAGAAGTGAAAACCCAAGTCACTGAGGCTAGAAACACCTTCCCTCATCTGGCTCTGTTTTGAACCATTTCCATAGCAACTGGAAGAATTCCCAGCAGAGGCTTCCTAACTTCCAGCAATTATCTTAAGGTCTGATTAGCATTTTTAAATGTCACCTGTATAAATTAAAACTGTTTACAGCTCACAGTGTCATTATTTTGTGACTCATGATTTCACAGCAGCTCGCCAAAACTCGTTTATTGGAAAATCCCATTCTAAATGGTACCTGCTGGATTAGGCCTGGCACCCTCTCCCTCTTGGTTTAGACATCCAACTTCTCGTTCCATTCTTCACTTTGGTAATCTCAGCTTCCTTCCTTGGAAGATTTCGAGTTTTGGAGGCGTCAGACTCAGCAGGGAGAGTATTTGGAAACAGTTCTTTGGTTACGCAAGTTACTCAAACACAATCTACTCCTGGCTTCAAGAACACAAATGATTTCTGTGTATAGTTCCATACCAACCAGGCATCGCTCCTCACCATCTACCTTGCTGAGGCATCTAGTACTTCCCCTGAGACTGGAGGATGGAATAATGATTTTTGGAGGTTACCTCTACTCCTACTCATTATTTTACCAGAAACAATGTTTTCAGATAGTTCCCCTTTTATGCACACTTTCTCTATGCCACCAGCATTTCACAGATTTACTTTGTGTTACTCTCAGGTAGAGTGTACACAGGCATTTCACATGATTTTCTGAACAAAAGCAGCTCAAGGTGAGAGGAATGCCTGGGCTGTGAGGTCACCTTGAGAGGGATTCCAGGCTTTCTCCACCATGTAAACCTCTAGGACCTTGACCACCTGTTAGCCTCAGTTTTCTCATGCCCAGTCCTGCACAGGGAAGAAACTGAAGTCCCTGCCCTCAGTCTAGCAGAACACTCGGAGCAACACAGGAGCCAGCCCACCTGGTGCCACAGTGATGGTTCTCAGCTTCCACTTTCCTGCTTTTTCCCTCTAAAGCACAGGTCAGTAAACTTCTTCTGTGAAGGGCCACATAGTAAATATTTTTGGTTTTGCAGGCCATACATTCTCTGTCTCAGCTGCTTAACTCTGCCGTTGTGGTATGAATGAAGCCAAAAATGATACAGAAACAATGCGTGTGGCTGGGCTCCAGTAAGGGTGCTCACCACTCCAGCCCCACCCCCACCAATCTGCCCTCCACGTGGTGGCTTCAGACACACGGGTCCTTCCCTTAAGTTTCTGGGTCATTCCAAGTTTGTTCCCTCTTGCCCTGGGGACTTTGCACTAACTGTCCTTTTTTGCAGGCAGCTCTGCTCATAACAGCATACGCCTGGCTCCCTCTTGATGTTCATCTCAGTTTATCATCATGAATTCTGAGAGGTTCTTAGGACCACCAATCAGTCAACCACTATTTAATGGATGTCCCTGTTATATTTTCTCCTGGTTCTCAGCCCTCTCTGATAAGTGGTACAAAGGAGTCAGTTCCCACAATTATAGTTACAGATACAGACTATTGATATTTCTCAGTCCTATACGTAAAGTTTAGGAAATTTTTTATCTTACCCATTTCTTTGTTTTATAACCATTTTTTAATTGCAGTAAATTCACATAACATAAAATTTACCATCTTAAGCAATTTTTAAGTATACACTTCAGTGGCATGAGATATATTCACATTGTTGTACTTATTGAGCAAGTACTCTTTCTATCTGGCCAAACTGAAACTCTGTCCCCACTAAGCAACTGCACCCCAAGCCCTGGCAACATCTTATCAATTTTTAACATTAAACCTCACCAGGCAAAATCAGATTGAGGAAATGTTATTACCTTCTAAACAGTTTTCCTACCAAATTTCAGCCCCTTTGATGTACAGTTTCTGGGACCACTACTGAGATCTGATTTCTTACCACCTGTTTATTTTTTCTTCTCTCTCTCCCCACTGCAGTGCAAGCTCCGTGAGAACACAAACCTCATCTTTTTCCTCACTGGACGGCGAACACCTAGCACAAGCTAACACAGATCAGGGCCCAGCTAATGTTAACCAGAGAAAACAAAGATATGAATGACTGTGGTTCCATCAAACCTTGAGCTACCTGGCCTCTCCAAAGGCTATAGATACATAAAGAAGAGAGGAAATTTCAGCTCTGGGTGATAACAAAAAACATTATCTCCTGGATGTCGGGTAGTATCTAAATTGTATCAGCCCTGCCAGGTATCAGCAGGTAAGGAGGACAAAAAGGACAGGGAAAGAATGAGGCAGGCAGGTAGGAATGCAGGGAGAAAGGTGAATGAGAATGCACAGGAATTTCTGCAAGGAAAATGCATTTGGGAGTCCTGCAAAGAAAGGGCTAAGGAAATAGGGAGTTAGATTGTTAAAAATGTAAGCAGTGTGGGACTCTGGTTCTTGACCAGGGAATGTCATTATGCCAGTTTTCAAAACTTCAACAGCAAGATGAAGCAAATGTTGACATTTCCATGGCAGAAGCCTCATCAGAATGAATCTTCTCAAAAAACAGAGGAAGACAAAAGGTACATCTGCCAAGATATACAGAGTGGCTGAATGTTTTCATCCAAAAAGAAAGAGAAGAACTGTCTCACTGAGCCAGCATCTCTTCAATATCCTTCTGATTGGCTGTTATTCAACACAGTACTGGAGGTCCTAGCCACAGCAATCAGACAACAAAAAGAAATAAAAGGCATCCAGGTTGATAAGGAAGAAGTCAAACTGTCACTGTTTGAGATGACATGATATAGTACATAAAAAACTCTAAAGAATCCACTCCTAAACTACTAGAACTAAGATCTGAATACAGCAACGTTGCAGGATACAAAATTAATACAGAGGAATTCAAGATGGCAACACAAGAGGTGAGATGAAGAGCTCCTCCCAAAATACAAAAATATAGTTAATTAATACAACTAACCTTAAAACAGCAACAACAAAAAAGGCTAAACAAGACTGCATACACACCTCATGAACAGAGCAGACCTCACAAAACAGGGTAACATAGGAAAGCCTTAATGTGATGGGACCGAAGCATTTCCCCCACCCCAGCTCACCAGCGGGAGGAAGAGAAACGGAGCGGGGAATGGGGTGAAAGCCTGGTACTGCTGAACACCTAGCCCTGGAGATCTGCTTTGTGAGCAGAAACCTATAGTGTGTGGTGCTCTGGACGTTGGGGAGCTCAGACAGGTGGAGTGCTTGAGGAATTGACATTCTGGCCATTTGTGGAGAAGGGGATCCACATCTGGCAGCTCTGTGTCAGAGGAAAGGCAGTCAGTCTGAGAGCCTTCCTAGCAGCAAGAGGGCTGCTGAAGGGTGGGGATTGGGCGGAGTGTGCTGCACAGGAGAAGGGATGGGAGACAAGATTAAGGCTGTCTGGGCGTGCTCTGCCCAGCTAGTTCAGAACTTTGAGCAGCTTCAGGTGCTCCATCCCCCGGGCTTCCTACTCAGCTCTGAGGCCCACACTGTGACAGCCTGCTGCACCTCTCTTCTAGCCTGCCGGCACCTGTTTGCAAACTGCCAGTCACTGAGCTGGTGTCAGGCCAGCCAGAGGGAGGCACCGCCTACAACAGCTAGAGACACAAAGCACAGAGGTTTACACGTGTATGCTTGGCCCACTGGCTCTGACACTGGAGACAGGCAACGCAGATGGCAATCAGGAAACAGATCTTTCCTCCCCCCAGGCACCAGCTCTGCTCCCCTATGACCCCCAACCTTACTCTAGGGCCTGAGCAGCTCCAGAGACTGGAATTTCTGGGCACTAGTGGGCACCACACAGAAATATGAAATGACAGAAGAACATGGTTCAGACCAAAATCTCACAAACCCCAGAAAGAGGGCCAAATGAAACCGAACTCACCAATCTTCCTGAAAGAGAGTTCAAAATAAAAATTATAAACATGCTTATGGAGGTACAGAAAATATTCAAGATGTCAGGAACGAATTTAAGACACAGATTCAATCATTAAGAAATTCCATATGTGAAATGCAACATACAATGGAGGGATGTTAAAGCAGATTAGATGTAGTAGAAGAGACAGTAAATGGAATAGAAATTAGAGAAGGGGAATATAAAGAAGCTGAGGCACAGAAAGAAAAAAGGATCTCTAAGAATGAAAGAATATTAAGAGAACTGTGTGAACAATCCAAATGCAACAATATTCGCATGATAGGGGTACCAGAAAAAGAACAGAGAAAAAGAGATAGAAAGTGTCATTGAGGAGGTAATTGCTGAAAACTTCCCCAATCTGGGGAAGGAGATAGTCTCTCAAGCCGTGGCGGTGCACAGCTCTCCCAACACAGGGGACCCAAGGAAGACAATATCAAAACATATAATAATTAAAATAGCAAAGATCAAGGATAAAGATAGACTTTTAAAAGCAGCTAGAGAGAGAAGAAAGATCACATAAAAAGGAAAGCCCATCAGGCTATCATCAGACTTCTCAACAGAAACCTTACAGGCCAGAAGGGAATGGCATGATACATTTAATGCAATGAAGCAGAAGGGCCTTGAACCAAGAATACTTTACCTGGGAAGGTTATCATTTAAATTTGAAGGCGGGATTAAACAATTTACAGATAAGCAAAAGCTGAGAGAATTTACCTCCCAGAAACCAATTCTACAGTGCATTTTGGAGGGACTCCTATAAATGGAAGCATTCCTAAGACTATAAATATGTCATCCAAGGGATAGACAAAGAGTACAGAATAAGATTCATAACATACAAAGAATGGAGGAGGAAGAAAAAGGAGGGAAAAAAAGAACCTTTAGGCTGTGTTTGTAATACTATACGAAGTAAGTTAAATTAGACTGTTAGATAGTAAGGGAATTGCCCTTGAACCTTTGGTAACCACAAATCTAAAGCCTGCAATGGCAATAAGTACATAGCTATCGATAATCACCCCAAAATGTAAATGGTATGAATGTACCAATCAAAAGACACAGAGTTACTGAATGGATAAAAAAACAAGACGCATCTATATGCTGCCTAAAAGAGACTCACTTCAAACCCAAAGTAAAGGGATGGAAAAAGATATTTCATGCAACTAATAGTGAGAGAAAAGCAGGAGTTGCAGTACTTGTATCAAACAAAATGGACTTCAAAACAAAGAAAGTCACAAGAAACAAAGAAGGACATTACATAATGATAAAAGGGTCAGTCCAACAAGAGGATATAACTATTATAAATATTTATACACCCAACACAGGATCACCTACATATGTGAAACAAATACTGACAGAGTTAAAGGGGGAAATAGACTTCAGTGCATTCATTTTAGGAGACTTTAACACACCACTCACTCCAAAGGACAGATCAACCAGACAGAAAATAAGTAAAGAAGACAGAGGCACTGAACACATATTAAAAAAGATGGACCTAACGGACATCTACAGAACAGTCCATCCAAAAGCAAGAGGATACACCTTCTCAAGTGAACATGGAACATTTTCAAGAATAGATCACATATTATGCCACAAAACAGACCTCAGTAAATTCAAAGAGACTGAAATTGAACGAACCAGCTTCTCAGATCACAAAAGTATGAAACTAGAAATAAATTACTAAAAGAAAATGAAAAAGCCCACAAACACATGGACGCTTAATAAAATGCTCCTAAATAACCAATGGATCAATGACCAAATAAAAACAGAGATCAAGCAATATATGGAGACAAATGACAACAATAATTCAACACTACAAAATCTGTGGGATGCAGCAAAGGCCGTGCTAAGAGGAAAATATATTGCAATACAGGCCTACCTCAGGAAAGAAGAACAATGCCAAATGAACAGTCTAAACTCAAAATTAATGAAACTAGAAAGGAAGAACAAATGAGCCCCAAAGTTAGTAGAAGGAGGGACATAATATAGAATGAAGCAGAAATAAATAAAATTGAGAAGAATAAAACAATAGAAAGAATCAATGAAAGCAGGAGCTGGTTCCTTGAGAAAATAATCAAAATAGATAAACGCCTAGCCAGACTTATCAAAATAAAAAAAGGGTCTACACACATAAACAGAATCAGAAATGAGAAAGGAAAAATCACTATGGACACACAGAAATACAAAGAATTATGAGAGAATACTATGAAAAATTATATGGTAACAAACTGGATAACCTAGAGGAAATGGACAACTTTCTGGAAAAATACAAACGTCCAAGGCTGACACAGGAAGAAACAGAAAATCTGAATAGACCAATTACCAGCAAATAAATTGAATTGGTAATCAAAAAACTACCTAAGAACAAAACACCTAAACTAGATGGTTTCACTGCTGAATTTTATCAAACATTTAGTGAAGACCTAATACCCATCCTCATTAAAGTTTTCAAAAAAGTAGAAGAGGAGGGAATACTCCCAAACTCATTCAACGAGGCCAACATCACTCTAATACCAAGCAAAAACATCACTCTAAAACCAAGCAAAAACACCACCAAAAAAGAAAATTACAAACCAATATCCCTGATGAACATAGATGCAAAAATACTCAACAAAATATTAGCAAACCAAATTCAAAAATATATCAAAAAGATCATTCATCATGATGAAGTGGGATTCATCCCAGGGATACAAGGATGGTACATTTGAAAATCCATCAACATCATCCACTACTTCAACAAAAAGAAGGACAAAAACCACATGATCATCTCCATAGATGCTGAAAAGGCATTCAAAAAAATTCAACATTCATTCATGATAAAAACTCTCAACAAAATGGGTATAGAGGGCAAGTACATCAACATAATAAAGGCCATATATGACAAACCCCCAGCCAACATTATACCTAACAGCGAGAAGCTGAAAGCTTTTCCTTTAAGATTGGGAACAAGACAAGAATGCCCACTCTCCCCGCTTTTATTCAACATAGTTCTGGAGGTTCTAGCCACGGCAATCCGACAACACAAAGAAATAAAAGGCAACCAGACTGGCAAGGAAGAACTCGAACTTCCATGTTTGCAGATGACATGATATTGTACATAAAAAACCCTAAAGAATCCACTCCAAAACTACTAGATCTAATATCTGAATTCAGCAATGTTGCAGGATACAAAATTAATACACAGAAATCTGTTGCATTCCTATACACTAATGATGAACTAGCAGAAAGAGAAATAAGGAAAACAATACTATTCACAATTGAATCCAAAAGTATAAAATACCTAGGAATAAACCTAACCAAGGAAGTGAAAGACCTATACCCTGAAAACTACAAGACACCCTTAAGAGAAATTAAAGAAGACCCTAATAAATGGAAATTCATCCCATGCTCTTGGCTAGGAAGAATTAATATTATCAAAATGGCCATCCTGCCTAAAGCAATCTACACATTCAATGCAATCCCTACCAAAATACCCACAGCATTCTTCAATGAACTAGAGCAAATAGTTCTAAAATTCAGATGGAACCACAAAAGACCCCGAATAGCCAAAACAATCCTAAGAAGGAAGAATAAAGAGGGGGGAATTACACTCCTTGTCTTCAACCTCTACCACAAAGTAATGAAGACAATTAGGTACTGACACAAGAACAGACCCATAGACTAGTGGAACATAATAGACAACCCATATATACCCAAGCATATATAGTCAATTAATATACAATAAAGGAGCCATGGATATACAGTGGGGAAATGACAGCCTCTTCAACAACTCGTGTTGGCAAAACTGGAGAGCTACATGTAAGAGAATGAAACTGTATTACTGTCTAACCCCATACACAAAAGTAAATTCAAAATGGATCAAAGACCTGAATGTAAGTCATGAAATGGTAAAACTCTTAGAAAACTATACAGGCAAAAATCTCTTGGACATTAGCATGAGCAACTTCTTCATGAATATATCTCCGCAGGCAAGGGAAACAAAAGCAAAAATGAACAAATGGGACTATATCAAACTAAAAATCTTCTGTACAGCAAAGGATACCATTAGTAGAACAAAAAGACATCCTACACTATGGGAGAATATATTCATAAATGACATAACCGACAAGGGCTTGACATCAAATTATATAAAGAGCTGATGCACCTCAACAAACACAAAGCAAATAAGCCAATTCAAAAATGGGCAGAGGAGCTGAACAGACACTTCTCCAAAGGAGAAATTCTGATCACCAACAGGCACATGCAAAGATGCTCCACATCGCTAATCATCAGAGAAATGCAAATTAAAACCACAATGAGATATCACCTCACACCAGTTAGGATGGCCAACATCCAAAAGACAAACAATAACAAATGTTAGCAAGGATGTGGAGAAAGGGGAACCCTCCTACACTGCTGGTGGGAATGCAAATTAGTTCAACCATTGTGGAAAGCAGTATGGAGGTTCCTCAAAAAACTCAAAATAGAAATACCATTTGACCTAGGAATTCCACTCCTAGGAATTTACCCTATGAAGGCAGCAGCTCAGTTTGAAAAAGACATCTGCACCCCTATGTTTATCACAGCACAATGTACAATAGCCAAGAAATGGAAGCAATCTAAGTGTCCATCAGTAGATGAATGGATAAAGAAGATGTGTTACATATGCACAATGGAATATTATTCAGCCATAAGAAGAAAACAAATCCTACCATTTGCAACAACATGGATGGAGCTAGAGGGTATTATGTTCAGTGAAACAAGCCAGATGGAGAAAGACAAGTATCAAATGATTTCACTCATCTGTGGAGTATAAGAACAAAGAAAAAACTGAAGGAAGAAAACAGCAGCAGACTCACAGAACCCAAGAATGGACTAACAGTTACCAAAGGGAAAGGTACTGGGGTGGATGGGTGGGAAGGGAGGGATAAGGGGGAAAAAGGACTATTATAATTAGCACACATAATGTAGTGGGGGAGGGGGTGCGGTAGGGGGATACAGGGAAGGCAGTATAACACAGAAAAGACTAGTGATTCTGTAGCATCTTACTACGCTGATGGACAGTGACTGCAATGGGGTATGTGGTGGGGACTTGATAATAGTGGGAGTCTAGTAACCATAATGTTGCTTATGTACTTGTATATTAATAATAGCAAAATCAAAAAATTGATACAGAAATCTGTTGCATTTCTGTACACTAACAATGAACTAATAGAAGGAGAAATCAGGAAAACAATTCCATTCACAATTGCATCAAATGAATAAAATATCTATAAATAAACCTAACCAAGGAAGTAAAAGACCTATATGCTAAAAAGTACAAGACACTCAAGAGAAATTAAAGAGGACACTAAAAAAATGGAAATTATATCCTATTGTTGGACTGACCCTTTTATTCATTATGTAATGTCCTTCTTTGTCTCTTGTGATTTTCTTTGTTTTGAAGTCTATTTTGTCTGATACAAGTACTGCAACTCCTGCTTTTTTCTCACTATTAGTTGCATGAAATATCTTTTTCCATCCCTTCACTTTCAGTCTGTATATGTATTTGGGTTTGAAGTGAGTCTCTTGTAGGCAGCATATAGATGGGTCTTGTTTTTTTATCCATTCAGTAACTCTATGTCTTTTGATTGGTGCATTCAGTCCATTTACATTTTGGGTGATTATCGATAGGTATGTACTTATTGCCATTGCAGGCTTTAGATTTGTGGTTACCAAAGGTTCAAGGACAATTCCCTTACTATCTAACAGTCTAATTTAACTTACTTCATATACTATTACAAACACAGCGTAAAGGTTCTTTTTTTCCCTCCTTTTTCTTCCTCCTCCATTCTTTGTATGTTATGAATCATATTCTGTACTCTTTGTCTATCCCTTGGATGACATATTTATAGTCTTAGGAATACTTCCATTTATAGGAGTCCCTCCAAAATGCACTGTAGAATTGGTTTCTGGGAGGTAAATTCTCTCAGCTTTTGCTTATCTGTAAATTGTTTAATCCCGCCTTCAAATTTAAATGATAACCTTCCCAGGTAAAGTATTCTTGGTTCAAGGCCCTTCTGCTTCATTGCATTAAATACATCATGCCATTCCCTTCTGGCCTGTAAGGTTTCTGTTGAGAAGTCTGATGATAGCCTGATGGGCTTTCCTTTGTATGTGATCTTTTTTCTCTCCTAGCTGCTTTTAAAAGTCTGTCTTTATCCTTGATCTTTGCTATTTTAATTAATATATGTTTTGATATTGTCTTCCTTGGGTCCCCTGTGTTGGGAGAGCTGTGCACCGCCACGGCTTGAGAGATTATCTCCTTCCCCAGATTGGGGAAGTTTTCAGCAATTACCTCCTCAATGACACTTTCTATCTCTTTTTCTCTGTTCTTTTTCTGGTACCCCTATCATGCGAATATTGTTGCATTTGGATTGTTCACACAGTTCTCTCAATATTCTTTCATTCTTAGAGATCCTTTTTTCTTTCTGTGCCTCAGCTTCTTTATATTCCCCTTCTCTAATTTCTATTCCATTTACTGTCTCTTCTACTACATCTAATCTGCTTTAACATCCCTCCATTGTATGTTGCATTTCACATATGGAATTTCTTAATGATTGAATCTGTGTCTTAAATTCGTTCCTGACATCTTGAATATTTTCTGTACCTCCATAAGCATGTTTATAATTTTTATTTTGAACTCTCTTTCAGGAAGATTGGTGAGTTCGGTTTCATTTGGCCCTCTTTCTGGGGTTTGTGAGATTTTGGTCTGAACCATGTTCTTCTGTCATTTCATATTTCTGTGTGGTGCCCACTAGTGCCCAGAAATTCCAGTCTCTGGAGCTGCTCAGGCCCTAGAGTAAGGTTGGGGGTCATAGGGGAGCAGAGCTGGTGCCTGGGGGGAGGAAAGATCTGTTTCCTGATTGCCATCTGCGTTGCCTGTCTCCAGTGTCAGAGCCAGTGGGCCAAGCATACACGTGTAAACCTCTGTGCTTTGTGTCTCTAGCTACTGTGGGCGTGGCCTTCCTCTCTCTGGCCTGATGCCTGCGCAGTGACTGCCAGTTTGCGAGCAGGTGCCTGCAGGCCAGTGGGAAAATTTGGCAGGCTGTGTATCACAGTGGGGGACTTTGAAACTGAGTAGACAGCCAGGGGGATGGAGCACCTGAAGCTCCCCAAAGTTCCCAACCAGCTGGGCAGAGCATGCCCAGACAACCTTGTCCAGCTCTCCCTTCTCCCGCACAGTAAGCTCCATGCAAACCCTCCCCCTTCACCAGCTCTCTCGCTGCAAGGAAGCCTCTCAGACTGCCTGCCTTTCCTCTGACACAAAGCGGCTGGGTGTGGATTCCCTCCTCCACAAAGGGCCGGAATGTCAGTTTCTCAAGCACTCCGTCTGTCCAAGCTCCCCAACGTCCAGAGCACCACACACTATAGGATTCTGCTCACAAAGCAGATCTCCAGGGCTAGGGGTTCAGCAGTCCCAGGCTTTTACCCCCTTCCCTGCTTTGTTTCTCTTCCTCCTGCTGGTGAGCTGGGGTGGGGGAAGGGCTTGGGTCCCACTGGATTAAGGCTTTCCTATGTTACCCTGTTGGTGATGTCTGCTCTGTTCATGAGGTCTGTTTGCAGTCTGGTTCAGCCTTCTTTGTTGTTGCTGTTTTAAGGTTAGTTGTATTAATTAACTATATTTTTGTACGATTTGTGGTTTTGGGAGGAGCTCTCTGTCTCACCTCTCATGCCGCCATCTTGCAAGACCAAAAAAATGGAAATTTATGCCATGCTCTTGGGTAGGAAGAATTAATACTGTTAAAATGGCCATTCTGCCTAATGCAGTCAACACATTCAATGCAATCCCTGTCAAAATACTGACAGCATTCTTCAACAAACAGGAACAAATAGTTCTAAAATTCATATGGAACCAGAAAAGACCTCAAATAGCCCAAGCAATCCTGAGAAGGAAGACTAAAGCAGGGGGGATCTCACTTTCCAACTTCAAGCTCTATTACAAAGCCACAGTAATCAAGATAATTTGGTACTGGCAGAAGAACAGACCCATAGACCAGTGGACAGAACAGAGAGTCCAGATATTAACCCAAGCATATATGGTCAATTAATATATGATAAATGAACCATGGATATATAATGGGGAAATGACAGTCTCTTCACACACTCATGTTGGCAAAACTGGACAGCTACATGTAAGAGAATGAAACTGGATTACTGTCTAAACCCATACACAAAAGTAAACTCAAAATGGATCAAGGACCTGAATGTAAGTCAGGAAACATAAAACTTAGAAGAAAACATAGGCAAAACTCTCTTGAATATAACATGATCAACTTTTTCATGAACATATCTCCCCGCGCAAGGGAAACAAAAGCAAAAATGAACAAGTGGGACTAAATCACAGTAAAAAGCTTCTGTACAGCAAAGGACACCATCAGTAGAACAAAAAAGGTATCCTATAGTATGAGAGAATATATTCATAAATGACGTATCTGATAAAGGGTTGACATCTAAAATATATAAAGAGCTCACACACCTCAACAAACAAAAAGTAAATAATCCAATTAAAAAATGGGAAGAGGATCTGAACAGAAACTTCTCCAAAGAAGAAATTCAGATGGCCAACAGGCATATGAAAAGATGCTCCACATCGCTAATCATCAGAGAAATGCAAATTAAAACCACAATGAGATATCACCTCACACCAGTTAGGATGGCCAACATCCAAAAGATAAACAACAAATGTTGGTGCCAATGTGGAGAAAGGGGAACCCTCCTACACTGCTGGTGAGAATGTAAATAAGTTCAACCATTGTGGAAAGCAGTATGGAGGTTCCTCAAAAAACTCAAAATAGAAATACCATTTGACCCAGGAATTCTACTCCTAGGTATTTACCCTAAGAATGCAGGATCCCAGTTTCAAAAAGACATATGCACCCCTATGTTTATCTCAGTACTATGTACAATAGCCAAGAAATGGAAGCAACTTAAGTATCCATCAGTAGATGAATGGATAAAGAAGTGGTACATATACACAATGGAATATTATTCAGCCATAAAAAGAAAACAAATCCTACCATTTGCAACAACATGGTTGGAGGTGGAGGGTATTATGCTCAGTGAAATAAGCCAGGCAGAGAAAGACAAATACCAGATGATTTCACTCATCTGTAGAGTATAAGAACAAAGCAAAAACTGAAGGAACAAAACTGCAGCAGACTCACAGAACCCAAGAATGGACTAACAGTTACCTAAGGGAAAGTGACTGGGTAGGATGGATAAGGGGAATAAGGGGCATTACGATTAGCACACATAACATAGGGCAGGCACAGGGAAGGCAGTATAGCACAGAGAATACAAGTAGTGACTCTACAGTATCTTACTACGCCGATGGGCAGTGACTGTAATGGGGTATGTAGTGGGACTTGATAATAGGGGGAATCTAGTAAACACAATGTTGCTCATGTGATTGTGTATTAATGAAACCAAAATAAAATATATATATATCCTTCTGATTGGTTTCAGCTCCAGCTTCCAGGCTTGATGGCTACTGTGACACTGGGCTTTGACCAGATAGATGAGCTGCTCATCTACAGCGTGTAGGTTGGGGAGCCCAGGAGCAATCATTCACAAAGGATGTGACTCACCAGCCAGCTCTGATCATGATTTTGTGCATGAGGCCTCCAGGAACCCTGACTCATTCACAAGCCAAGAGGAGATTGTTTTAAAGTGGTTGAAATCTTACAGCAAATTTATACAAACAGAAGTGGGTTATGCGTGGGATTTACTGATGTAAATTGGGCTTACTCACTGATTCAGATGGCATCCTCTCATAATTGGTGCTCAGTGTAATACCCATCTAGAGGTGTTGTTCCTGTTGGGGTTAATAAGCTTTGGTGAAAATTTACTGTGTGTGGCTGGCTGATCCTATCAGGCAATTGTGTTGGATAACCAGACAACTAAGCTCCAAGTTCTTGAGGAATTCACAGTCCAGTGCAGGAAAGATACCTCAATTCAGCCAGGATGTTAGGAAGATGGTACTGGGAGGAATTTAGAAACCAACTAGTCCCATCAACTCATTTTGCAAACTAGAATACTGATTGGCTGAGGTTAAGGTTAAGGAAATTGACACATAGCTGGATTTTCCAACTCACAGACAGGGATCTTTGACCTCCTGAATATCACTGAGTTGCATATAGAGAAGGCGGAAATGGATGAAATGAAGAGACCTGCCTTCAAGGAGCTTAAAGAAGTTCCAAGGGCCCAATACGTAACAGAGTTAACATGAGAAATGAGTGCTGTGAGTGGTAAGTGGAAAATTCAGAAGGTGCTAGGGGAGGACAGGAATAGTCAGCGAGAACCTCTTGGAGGAGATGACACTTGGTTTGGGCCTTGACAGAAGTGGAGGATTTGAGAGGAAGGTGTCTTTGCTGAAAGATGGTAGAGAGAGCAGCAGGTGTGAAGTCTGAAGCTGGCATGGCAAGAGCAAACAGCAGGCCTAGAGCGTGCCCACCTGGAGAAGAGCATGATCAACTGAGCCCATGGAAAGTCACAGTTTTGAGCAATCCTGGGCCTCTTGGTGTGCTAGTAAATGCTTGACAAGCGTCTTTTGTAAGCAAGGGGAGCCTGATTTGTAGCTTCTCCCAGTTGTGATGGTGTAAATACTCTCTCCCCAGTTGACTTCCAAGACAGCTGAGTTTAACAACAAGCTTACCAATTTTCTGAAAATTTGACTACTGGCTTTTGTGAGCAGCTCAATCACGCTACTGCCCAAGACACTGCGTTTACAAGGATTCTTCTCTCCTTGTGTTTTTCTAATAGCTCTTACCAAGCACTTACGGGTCAGGGTCTATGCTAACACTCGACATGCATGATCGTCTAAATCCTGACAAGAACCCTATAGAATAGTTATTTTTAACAATAAAGACTGTCATTTGCAGAGGGGAAGAGTAGTACTTAGAGATATTAGAGAGCCAGATACTTGTCACTCTAAAACTCACTCTTAACGTTTATATCATACCCTTCCTCCTGCTAGACCACCACTCATATTACTGTTCTCCTTCGCATTGCTCTAATGTTATTTCTTTTAATCCTCAGAACATTTCTGAGCCTATGCTGGAAAAAAAAACCAAACAAATAACTTGCCAGTTGATTCTATTGTCCACCTTCAAATACAAAATACAGTATCCTTAGAAGCACATTTTATTGCTTAGATTTTCAAATCCTTGTATTTTAAGAACAAGGTTAAGGAAGTAAAATGATTCCTTCTGGAGAAAACTCCAACATGTGACTAGATGACATGGAGAGGAAACATTGACCTTTCTAAAATTTCAGATTTCACAAAGTTTTCAGGGAGAAGTTAGCAGAAGTAGCTGACTGATGCTTTTTGTCCTCTCCACAATCCAAGTTATTCTAAAACAGTATCTTTGGCCCAGGTCCCCCAGAAACAAAGCTTGATACGGGGAGTGATTCTTGCACAAGCGATTTTTTTTTTCATGGAAAAATCTGTACAGAAGTGAAGGAGGCATTAGAAGATGCAAAGCAAAGATGTGATTAAGCTGCGGCCTGGCCCAGTCTGATCCCAGGGGAAGTTCTTCAGTCCAAAAGGCATCATAGCACCATCGCACTTAAGGCAGGAGAACTGGACTTTTATATCTTATTGTTGACTGTGGAATCCTAAACTCTCAGCCATTTCCCATTGACTTTGCTCCTGTTGGCCAAGAGAAATTCTTTAGAGAAAAGGCACATCAATGAGCCATTAGCAGTCAGCACTCATTATGTCAGTGGGGTAAAGGGGATCCAAGCAGGGCACCGACAATGCCTATTTCAGACAGGTAACCAGACTAAACTCTTAAATCAAAAGAACTTCACTTTTGTCTAATCAACCAATCACAGTAATTTGTCACCATGGTTATTAGAAGTGTAGGAAATCTTAACCCCAATTCCTGGGTTAAGATTTCACATCAGCCACAAACATAAATGTTTTGAGTAAAGCTGCTATGAATGCTTACAGAACCACAAAATTTCTTAGGAGGGACTGAGGTTCACATTTGTCTTCATTACTGAAGACCTACCAAGCCAAGGACTGTTTTCTTCACTGTGGGTCCCTGGAAACTAAGGCAGTACTTGGCACACAGTAGGTGCTTGTTAAAAAAATTGATGAATCAGATGCTTAAGAATCCTTCAAGTAAGATGATGAACTCATCCCAGTTTTCCCAGAACTGTCCAGTTTTAAAACTATAAGTCCCACATCCTGGGCACCCACCTCAGGCCCAGGCAAACTGGGACAGCAGGTCACCCTGTCCTTGAGTCTTTCTCACTGCTTCGGAATTATGGCTCATTGAAATCAGTCCAACCCCTTCATCCTTCCTAAATATCTTCCAAGAAGGAAACTCTTAGAACTCCACAGGTAATACAGTAATAGGAACTTCTCCACAATGTAGCTGCAATGTGGATCATCTTTACTGCGCTAACCTACAATAGAAACACTACCACAACCATTCCTAACACTTTGACACAGGAAATATTAGCCTGTAGTCCTTCCAATCCACCTTCTTTCTCACCCACTAGGGTAGCCAGTGTCTCTGGACAGATCTCTGGGTGACCCCAAAACCCTGCTTCAAGCTTGAAAAAAAGGCTTACTACTCCTATGGCTCCAGAAATTTTTCTTTTACATCTGCTCTATCAAAGTCTATCTGTCTTAGGCCACACACCCCCAGCTAGACAGTAATGATTTGATCTTCAACATAACATAATGGTTTAACTTAGTTAGAACAGTAAAAATAAAAGCACAGGGACAGCATTTTGTCTACCAGCAGGGATGCTTGGCATGTTTAACAATGTACAATCCAAACAAGGTTAAGGAATAAACTAATTAAAATGAATGATGAGCTGGGGATTACTGACTCACATAACCCAAAAGGCAGGGCTGGTTCTGATCTACCCAAGTCTGCTCTCCTCTGCCTTGCTGCATTTCTGCTCCAGACGAACGCTCCTCGTGTAAAGGGACCTCAACCACTGGCAGAGTCAGCCCGGCCGCACACACTGCCACGGGAACGGAGACCACTCCCTTCCAGGATGTGCACACCCAGTGTCCCACGGGGACTCAGGCTGCCTGCACTGGTACATGTGCTTGCCCTGAACCAGTCATTCTGGGGTCCTCTGACTGGTCAGGTTGGGCTCACATGCCTCCCATGAGGTGGATGAAGAGAAGGGGAGAGGAAGAAGGGAAGAATTAGATGGGGGGTTGAAAAAAAAGTTGTGGAAACTCCAACCACCTGGTTCCATACTTCACCTGCCAATAGGTCTTCTCCTCATAGCCGTCCTTCGTCCATGCTAAAACACTCCGGCTAAGGCCTTGGAGACTTATTTGGAACTCCCTAGGGAAGGAGTAAAAATATCCTATTAAAAATAATACCTACCTGTGCGGAATATAAAAAGGCAAATAAATATTAGTAGTTGAGACATCATGCTCCAAACATGAGGAAATTTTTCCCTAAGAGTGGGAGGCTCTGCTGGAGCAGCCCAAGGAAATTTACAGGTGTTCTGACAAAGCATTCCCCGGCTGATGCCAGAAAGGCCTGCCTCCACCAAGCAGCATTCTCCATTCATTCTGAGCCCTCAGTAGCAGCTAATTGCCTGTAGTTGGTCATTATGCCTCAGCTGCAAGACTTGGGAATGCCAAGAAGCCATCTCACCCACAGGCCTTTTGTTTTTAAATGTTTGGACCAAAAAAGATATTTCCTAAGTTACCACTTAGAATAGTGTGGGCCGAAGCACTCTGGTTTGGAGACATTTCTGGGCAACCCAATTTTGAAATCCCTGGGGTTCACAGAAGAAACTCAAAGTAGTAGCACACGCAGAATGAGCTTTTACAATCCTTTGCACTTGTTGTGCGTGGCACAGACTACAGAGTAAGTCGGCCGGATCAGCTCGGGGACTTCAGTGTAATTCTATGAACATTAATTGAGCTCGGTTTCAGTGCGGATGCTTTCAGCCTGCAAATAACAGCTGAAAGAGCCAATTAACATGGGCTTTACACAATAGGAATTAATCACCTCACAGAACAAGAAGTTGGAGAGACACTGGTCCAGAAGTTGGTTAATCTAACAGTTAAACAACACCAGAAATATCAGTTGGCTTTTTTAAGATGTCTATGGAAATATAGTCATGATTTCAAGAGAGCTACCACAGCTTCAAACACAATATCCTCACACGACATGCAAAGGGAGATAGAAAGGTGGGATTCCTCTATGAGCATCTCTTTCTCCTTTTCTAGAATGGGCAATCTTTTGCACAATTCCTCTCAGCAGACTCTCTCTTACTATCTCTTGGGAGGCAATTAGATCACATGGCCATTCCTAAAACAATAAGCCAGGGAAGAGGAATACGAAGGCCATAAATGCTTTGGACCAATCAAGAAACTTTTCTTAGGTCTCAGCCCACCTTTCTGGAGAACCTGGCCTCCTAAACAAATTGAGGGATTTGTTAATGAGGAATAAAGGCTGAAGCAATGGTTAAATAGGAACAAACAGTGTCTGCCCCCAAGCATCGACATCTGGGCTCTGCTCAGGGCATACAAATACGGATAAATCACACCCCCTTCCTCAAGGAGCCAGCACTAATTCAAGCATTGACGCAGCAATTTTTATTTATTTCCCTGCTAAATATTAAAATGGATTTGAAATAGTAAAGAAGAACCAAGCCAGATTTTATTTTTTAGAAATTTCTACAGCAGAACCTATCATCCCACATGCTCGTCTTACAGTGTGGCTTCAACATTCCTCCTTTCAAGAGATGGAGTCTACATTCCCTCCCTTTGAATCAGGGTAGACTTGTGACTCCAGCTGAAGGGACACTATAAGACTTCTAAGGCTATCTCTTAAAAGTTGACACAACTGCCTGGTTCTCTCTAGATGCTCCCTCTTGGAACCTAGCCACCATGCTGTAAGGAAGCCCCAGATTCCCTACTACAGGAAAGTCGTTGCTGGAGAAGCCAACGACCAACTTCCAGCCATGTGCGCAAACCATCAAGATCCCCCAGCCCAGTTGACCCACTGCAGCTGGGCCGATGTGGAGGAGAGATGGGCTGCCTGCCCTACTGGCTCCTGGCCAAATCAGAAATATGAGAACAATATAAATAATCAATGAAGTGAAAGATTTACACACTGAAAATATCAATGGAAGGAATTGAAGAAGACACAAACAAATGGAAAGATATGCTGAGTTCACATTTGGAAGAATTAATATTGTTAAAATGTCCATACAACCAAAAGGGATCTACAGATTCAATGCTATCCCTATCAAAATTCCAATGGCATTTTTCATAGAAACAGAAAAAAATCCTAAAATTTGTATAGAAACACAAAAAAACAACAGAAAATAAGCAAAGCAATCTTGAACTAGAAGAATAAAGTTGGAGGCTTCATACTTGATATAGCTGATTTCAAATCATATTACAAAGCTATATTATTCAAAATAGTCTAGTGTTGGCATAAAAACAAACACATACATCAGTGGAACAGAATAGAGATCCCAGAAATAAACCTATCCATATGCATGGGTTTGACATACGTCCACTAATGTCTAACAAGGGTACCAAGAGTACACAATGGGAAAAGGATAATCTCTTTAATAAATGATGTTGGGAAAACTGGAGAGCCACATATGAAACAACGAAATTGGACTCTTATCTCAGACCACACACACAAACTAACTCAAAACAGACTGAAGACTTAAATGTAAAACTTGAAACCATAAAAATCCTAGAAGAAAACATAGGAAACAGCTCCTTGACATTACTTTTTGGCAATGACATTTTGCCTATGACACCAAAAGCACAGGATACAAAGCAAAAATAAACGAGACCACATCAAACTAAAAAGCTTCTGCACAGCACAGTCAACAAAATGACAAATCAATCAATGTATGGGGAGAAAATATTTGCAAACCACATATCTGATAAGGGGTTAATACTCAAAATATGTAAGGAATTCATACAACTCCATAGTAAAAAACCAAATAACCCAATTTTAAAATGAGCAAAGAACCTGAATAGATGTTTGTCCAAAGAAGACATGCAAATGGCCAGCAGGTGTATGAAAAGACACTCAGTTTCACTAATCATCAGGGAAACGCAAAGCAAAATCTCAACAACATAGCACCTCACACCTCTTAGAATGTCTATATCAAAAAGACAAGAAACAACATCTGTTGGTGAGAATCTGGGAATGTAAACTGGTATAGCCATTAAGGAAAACAATATGAGCTTCCTCAAAAAATTAAAAATAAAAAACTACCAATCCCACTTTGGGGTGTATATGTGTATATCCAAAGGAAATGAAATCAGTATATCAAAGAGATATCTACACTTCCATTTTTATTGCACCATTATTTACAATAGCCAAGATATGGAAACAACCTAAGTGTCTGCCAATTGATGAATGGATAAATAAAATATGGCATGTATGTATATGCATGTGTGCATGTGTTTGTGTGTATATATATATATATATACATATATATATAAATATGTACATATATAATGGAATATTAGTCCACAAAAAAGGAAATCCTGCTGCTTACAACAATGTGTATGAAAATGAAGGACATCATGTCAAGTGAAATAAGCCAGACACAGAAAAGCAAATACTGCATGAATTTGTTTACATGTGGAATCTAAAAAAGTTGAGCTCACAGAAGCAGAGAATAATAGTTGCCAGGTCTGGGGGATGAGGGAAATGGGGGGAGGTTGGTCAAAGCATACAAACTTTCAGTTATGAGATAAATTCTGAGCATCTAATGTACAGCATGGTGACTATAGTTAGTAATACTGTATTGTACACTTGAAATTTCCAGAGACCTTAGTGTTTTCATCAATAACACAAATGGTAACTATGTGAAATGTCAGATGTGTTAATTAACTTGATAATGGTAATCACTTCATAATGTATATGTGCACTAAAGCATCACATTGTAAAGCATTTCAAAAAAATACCCTCCTGTCAAGATGTGAAATTTTTGCTAGGAAGCAGTGACTTAATCCACAGCTCCATTTTCTATACCTCCTTGTATTCAAATAGGGTCATGTGGCCAATTCTTATGGAAGAAAAGTGAGAGAAGATACAGGGCAAACATTCTTGAATAAATTGATGGGGTTTCTCCACACTTTCTTTCCCCACTTGCTGGCTAGATGAAACAGACTCTGAGCCCTAAGGGATGGTGGGGCCCTGAATCTCTCTGTGGAGTAAAGCCACTTGTCAATCAGAAACCCCTACATCAGACTGCCATATGAAAGAAAAATAAGCTTTTCTTGTGCTAAGACAATAAATTATGGGGGATTGCTTGTTATATCAGCTAGCATGATCCTAACTAATCCAAAAGAAGACATAGGATGCAAGCCTGCAGGTATTAACGGCTACTATATGGGAAGAGCCCCCCTCCCCAAACTGACTGGTCACAGAGGAAAGCATATCTAAAGAAACACCAGATTCACATAGACATCATGTGAGCTCCTGGATAAAGTTAGTTCTGTCAATGAACTTTTCCTACATCTCAGCCAATAAATTCTTTAGCTCAAGCGGGTTTGAAAACTCCTGAGACAGAAAGTTCTGAGTGACAAACAGATGGGTGGAGGAATGTGGGAAAAAGAGGATCCAAAGGAGGTTGAGACCAGCTCATGGCAAGCCTCCACCCACCACCCAAGGACTTTGGAACTTAGAATCATTCACTTCAGTGGACAGGGTACCAGGTGAGAATGAGAGAATCTGCAACATCTTACTGCATAACCAGCAATGGCCAATATTCTTTTCCAAAGATGTAACTCACATCGCAACTGAAATTTCTTAGTCACCTACTAGAAGCAATCTGTTCTCCCTCCATGTACCCTTCTGGACTTATCCTGCAATTCTACAGCAGGAGACCTCTTTGACTGAAATTTTTAAACTTTGAAGGAGAGGAAGAAAATTGAGATCTAGTTTTCTTAAAGCAGTGAGGATCTCGAATATTTCTGAGTGTCACTGAACAGCGAGTACTAAAGCTTCAGGTCAATTACCTTCCTGATAGCTGCTGGGGAACAGAGTGCCCAATCAGTTTGCGATCATTTTAAAGCTATTTGAAGTCACACAATGTTAAAACTGAAAGAAGCTTACTACTGTGTGACATTGGTTATATTTCTTAGCCTCTCTGTGTTTCAATGTCCTCATCAATAAAAGGAATATATTAAAAAGGTTGTTGTAAAAAGTATACAAGGTAAAGCATTAGATGTAAAACAGAAATGTACTCCTTACATAATAATCAATCTATAAATGTTATCTATTTTTTTCCCAACAAGTATTAATTGAGTACACGCAGAATTTCAGGCTGTGGTTCTGTGCTATATACTGGGGATACAACAGTGAACAGACATGTCCCTTCTTTTATGGAAGTTACCAACTAATGAAAGAAGGGGGCAAGAAAATAATTACTCTGGTAACTACTAAACTACACCAGGATTAAATGCTACCACAGAGCCCATTAAGTGTTGTGGACACCACCAGTGGCCTGCCACATCTCCCTGGCCCATCTGGAAATCAGATGGCGGTGCATGTGAGTTCCTGCATCGGGGATAGGCAGACGTCGTTGGACTTCTTCATGTGTATTTTAAGTTTGGTGTTGTTTTTACTTTGAATTACACCCAGCAATGTGGGGATATATACTATCTTTTACAGTATTTAAGACCTCCAAAGGATCTTGATACAGCAGAGATACAGGGGGAGAAAGTCCTCTAATAAAAGAGAGTCCAGATTATTTTAAAGTCATAAAAATTGGTTGAAATAACTGGTTATATAATAGACATCTTGAAATTTTAATAGACATTGATTCCTATTCCAGTGATACATTAAAATGTAAGCTTGCTACATTCTCCAGCAGGCAGACAGACAGGCCGGAGAGAAATGCGAGGTTCCACTAAGGAGCTCCTTACAGGGCCTGCTCAGGTCTGTAAGGCTCTATTCACACAGCGCTTATTCCTGGGGAAATCTTGGGGCACATTAGTTCCTGGGAAAGATTATGAAAGCAGTATAAATGGGGGGACTCAGTAAAGGCAAAAAACTTTCCTCTAAAATTGCTTTATATTTTGTAGCATTAGACACAAGGAGAGCAACATTCACTGTTGTTCATTTCCTATGGGACAATCCAGTTTGGCTAATTATCATTAAGATTTAAGTGAAAATTCAATACATTATGCTAATGTCCTGTTTATGTACTATCATGTCAAGCCAGTACTGAAATGTAGCTGTAGTTAAAAGGAGTAGATGATACCCTGGTTTCCTCCCCAGCCCAAGCACCACAGAACAGATCTCACAGAGAGCTATGTTCCTGTTAGCAGGAGGGCTTTCTCTTGGAGCAAAGGTGCTGCAGGACAGGGACTCTCAGTCCCCTTTTTCTAAGAAACTGAGTACAGTTACTGGTTGTTTCTAAAGTGTAGCATGGCTTTTTGTGTCACTTGTCAGGAACAAATGTGTAAGGCAGACCACCCAGTCTCACTGCAGAACAGAGAAATAGGAGCCTGCCAGGTGAGCCAGGCCAGGGTGCAGCTAGGGACCTAGGAAATGAGCTGTATTTTAGAAACAGAGGAAATGAGAGATGATGTCCTCATTCCCCACTTCCCTAAAGCAACCCCAGATATCCCAGAATACAGTGACCCACTGTGCATGCAGCAGGCCAGGCCTTTGTTCATACTGTTCTCATTTCTCTCTTTGCAATCTCCAAAGCTGGCTGTGGGAACCTGGGTGAGTCATTTTTACCCAGAAGTGACTATAGTAACTACTTGGCTAGGTTAATGTGAGGATTAAATACAATACTGTATTTAAATATTTATCACATTGCTTAGAGTACAATAATTGTTTATATTAATAATACTAAAAATAATTAAAACTTACAGAGTGCTTACCCTGTGCCAGGCACCGTTCAAAGGGCTTTATATTATTAACTTTATTTAATATTAAATCACTCATCCTCAGGGAAATACAAATCAAAACCACAAAGAGATAGCACTTCACCCTGAGTTAGAATATTCATTATCAAAAAGAAATGGAAAAACATTCCAGGCAGAGGAAATCACACTCAAAGGCCTGTGGGGGGACAAATCAGCCCCACCTATATATGAAAGACTGAAAAAGGCCAGTGGGGCTGGAATGCAGAAACAAGGAGGATGCAAAACATTGCAAAGCATGGATGCCTGACTGTAAAGCAGGGATCTGACACACACGGCCTTGAGAGCCGTGTTAAGGAATTTTCTCTTTTCTAACCATTCATGAGCTCTATTCAGTTCTAGTTTCCAGTGGCTGGTCATACCCTTAGCCCATTCCATTTTTGTTAGGAACTTCTTCTTTATATTGGATTGGAATCACTTCTCCTTCAGCTTCCAGCTCTAGGCTCCAGTCCCTGGAGCCCTACAGAGAAATCCTACTGCTTTTTCTATGTTCTTTCCAAATGACATTTCCTTTAATTCTCCTGCTCCTAAATTTAACCCAAGGGTTTAATGATCATTTTCCATCATTGCTGCCTTCTTTGGGACCCACTTTCTCAGATGTGATGCTCAGAACTAGACACCTGAGCTTGGGCCAAGGCAGAGAAAGACTTTCACCTCCCTTGTTTAGGATGCCTAGCTTCGGTTGTAGCGATTTCAAGGTGGAAGTCGTTCTTTGAATGTCACCTCACCCTGCTGATTTCATAATAAGCTTGCAGACAACTAAGACCTTTAAATCCATTTCTTGTAAGCTGCTATTAAACCAGGTGTTTTTCATCCAATATGTATGTAGGCATTTATTTTTAATTTATACCTTGTTTATTTCTAAAATGAGCCTAGAAACAGAACACTAGTATACATCTACACAGTTAAACTAAAGATCCAAGGGAGAACAGAAATGTTACATTTTCACAGTAGTTTTTCTGAATTTAAGTGCAGGTATCTGTATTTACACCTATTCAATTTGGTCCCACTGATTTAGGGCTCTCAGTGCTGTTTTTCCAAATCTCCTTCTCTTTGAGACGTAAGCCAGTCCATCAACATACCACCTGCGGATCTGCGGTTGAGCACCATCCTTACATACTTCCTCTTTAGGTCAGAGATCTCTGTTCCCTCCACTACTAGCTGTGGGACCATGGACCAGTTAATCAACCTCTCTGTGTGCCACTTTCGTCCCTTGCATAATGGTGCCCACTTCATGGAATTGTGAGGATTAAGTAAAGAAATTGATGGGGTTTCCCCACTCTTTCTTCCTCCACTTGCTGGCTAGATGAAGAGGACTCTAGACCCTAAGGGACAGTGTGCCCTGAATCTCTCCATGGAGAACAGCCTCCTACCCATCAGGTTCATTACATCAGACTGTCATGTGAGAGAAAATTAAGCTCACAGTGTGCTCAGACAATAAATTACAGGGGTTTGCCTGCCTCCATTGTCCATTCTTTCCAACTCTAAGTGATACTACCTGCTTTTTTAATCCAAAGGCAGATGCAGGGCTGGGTGTGGTCCTGGACCTGGTTATGCCCATGTCCACTCCTCCCTGCCCCCTGCTGTGTTCTGCATCACAGAAAAGCCTGCAGGCTGGGCTTTCCTGGCTCCCGCTCTAGCTTACTGCTTGTAGCTTTGGCCAGCAGGAGACACTGGCAAGAGACTGGAAGGTGAGAAGAACGAGCAACCAGCATCTTCCAAGCATGTCCAACACTGCCAGAATTTCCTTCCTGCCTCCAGTTCATTCCAGAGAGACCCGGCACAGTTCCAGCCTCCTCGGTGACCCAGTCCCTGAGCTTGAATAGAACCCTCTCTCCCCTTTGCCCTCCAGCCTTGAAGTGCTAGGGGCTTCCTATTACTCCAATCTCCGGTGGCCTCACTGTTTCCTGCTTGGCATCTAAGCCCTTCTATGACCTATGAATCAAACTGTCTCCATAAAAGACCCTCTGTACGAAGTATTAAATGACTTGTTGCCTAGTTAAATCAGGACCTAAGAAAAGGAATCATCACTCTTCACATCACGATTAGTGAGACATTTGATATCTTTGTGTTTCATCTCTGATTCAGTAAATGGAATGTGCATCGCAAATAGTGAACACTCTTGGCCCCGTGGGTTTTCAGTCGGAGGTGGGGGGGGGGGTTGCTTTATTTTGGCCAGACACTAGGAGGCATCATTTTATTTATTTATTTTTAATATAATTTATTTTGGTATCATTAATCTACAGTTACATGTGCACTATTACGGTTATTAAACTACCCATTCATCAGGTCCCCCCCACCCACCCCATTACAGTCACTGTCCATCAGCGTAGTGAGATGCTATAGAATCACTACTTCTCTTCTCTGAGTTGTACAACCCTCCCCGTGCCCCCCACAACATTACGTCTGCTAATCGTAATGCCCCTTTTTCCCCCTTGTCCCTCCCTTCCCACCCATCTTCCCCAGTCCCTTTCTCTTTGGTAACTATTAGTCCGTTCTTGGGTTCTGTGAGTCTGCTGCTGTTTTGTTCCTTCAGTTTTTTTCTTTGTTCTTATACTCCACATATGAGTGAAATCATTTGATACTTGTCTTTTTCGGCTTGGCTTATTTCACTGAGCATAATACCCTCTAGCTCCATCCATGTTGTTGCAAATGGTAGGATTTGTTTTCTTCTTATGGCTGAATAATATTCCATTGTGTATATGTACCACATCTTCTTTATCCATTCATCTACTGATGGACACTTAGGTTGCTTCCATGTCTTGGCTATTGTAAATAGTGCTGTGATAAACATAGGGGTGCATATGTCTTTTTCAAACTGGGCTGCTGCATTCCTAGGGTAAATTCCTAGGAGTAGGATTCCTGAGTCAAATGGTATTTCTATTTGGAGTTTTTTGAGGAACCTCCATACTGCTTTCCACAATGGCTGAACGAATTTGCAGTCCCACCAGCAGTGTAGAAGGGTTCCCTTTTCTCCACATCCTCACCAACATTTGTTGTTGTTTGTGTTTTGGATGTTGGCAATCCTCACTGGTGTGAGATGATATCTCGTTGTGCTTTTAATCTGCATTTCTCTGATGATTAGCGATGTGGAGCATCTTTTCATGTGCCTGTTGGCCATCTGAATTTCGTCTTTAGAGAAGTGTCTATTCATGTCCTCTGCCCATTTCTTAATTGGATTATTTGCTTTTTGTTTGTTAAGGTGTGTGAGTTCTTTATATATTTTGGATGTCAACCCCTTATCGGATATGTCATTTATGAATATATTCTCCCATACTGTAGGATGTCTTTTTGTTCTACTGATGGTGTCCTTTGCTGCACAGAAGCTTTTCAGCTTGATATAGTCCCACTTGTTCATTTTTGCTTTTGTTTCCCTTGCCCAGGGAGATATGTTCATGAGGAAGTCACTCATGTTTATGTCCAAGAGATTTTTGCCTATGTTTTTTTCTAAGAGTTTTATGGTTTCATGACTTACATTCAGGTCTTTGATCCACCTTGAGTTTACCTTTGTGTATGGGGCTAGACAGTAGTCCAGTTTCATTCTGTTACATGTAGCTGTCCAGTTTTTCCAACACCAGCTGCTGAAGAGGCTGTCATCTCCCATTGTATATCCAAGGCACTTTTATCAAATATTAATTGACTGTATATGTTTGGGTTAATGTTTGGATTTTCTATTCTGTTCCACTGGTCTGTGGGTCTGTTTTTGTACCAATACCAAATTGTCTTGATCACTGTGGCTTTGTAGTAGAGCTTGAAGTCAGGGAGTGTAATTCCCCCTGTTTTATTCCTCCTTCTCAGGATTGCTTTGGCTTTTTGGGGTCTTTTGTGCTTCCATATGAATTTTACAATTATTTGTTCCAGTTCATTGAAGAAAGCTGTTGGTAGTTTGATAGGGATTGCATTGAATCTGTAGATTGCTTTAGGTAGTATAGCCATTTTGACAATATTTATTCTTCCTAGCCAAGAGCATGGGATGCATTTCCATTTGTTAGTGTCCTCTTTAATTTCTCTTAGGAGTGTCTTGTAGTTGTCAGAGTACAGGTCTTTCACTTCCTTCATTAGGTTTATTCCTAGGTATTTTATTCTTTTTGATGCAATTGTGAATGGAATTGTTTTTCTGATTTCTCTTTCTGTTAGTTCATCATTAGTGTATAGGAAAGCAACAGATTTCTGTGCATTAATTTTGTATCCTGCAACTTTGCTGAATTCGGATATTAGTTCTAGTAGTTTTGGAGTGGAGTCTTTAGGGTTTTTTATGTACAGTATCATGTCATCTGCAAATAGTGACAATTTGACTTCTTCTTTACCAATCTGGATGCCTTGTATGTCTGTTTTGTCTGATTGCCGTGGCTAGGACCTCCAGTACTATGTTGAATAACAGTGGAGAGAGTGGGCATCCCTGTCTTGTTCCCGATCTTAGATGAAAAGCTTTCAGCTTCTCGCCATTAAGTATGATGTTACCTGTGGGTTTGTCATATATGGCCTTTATGATGTTGAGGTACTTGCCGTCTATACCCATTTTGTTGAGAGTTTTAATCATGAATGGATGCTGAATTTTGTCAAATGCTTTTTCAGCATCTATGGAGATGATCATGTGGTTTTTTTTTCTTCTTTTTGTTGATGTGGTGGATGATGTTGATGAATTTTCGAATGTTGTACCATCCTTGCATAGGAGGCATCATTTTAAAGTTCCTTTGCCTGCTCTGATCCCAAGGTAATCTTGAGATACTGTGAGAGCCTCCTAACTTGTCTGCTGCTCCTACTCTGGCTCCTCAAAATCTATTTTCAACAGAATGAGGGCCTTTAAAAATGCGAGTCTGATTTTGTCACTCCACTGCCTTGGCCTGCTAATGGCTTCCCAGTGCCCTTGGAATAAAATCCAAACAGCTCACCATGGTCCACGTGGCCCTGCGTCATTTGCTGCCTCCCTCTGTTTCCCATCCAGTCTCCTGCCTTGGGCCTTCCCTGGCCCATTCTGCTTTTGTCCCACTGCTTCTTTCTGTTCCATCTTCACTTGTGCCATTTGTGTTCCCTCTGCCTCCCCAGAATTTAGCATGGCTGTCCTCTCATCATTTCAAATAACCTAAATTACCTCCCTACCTCTTGCTCATTTTCTATGTTTTCAACCTGTTTTTTTTTTTCCATAGCACCACTAATTAACAGACTTAGCTGGTCCAAGTATTTGTTTGCTTGTTGGAAAGTCTGACCACAACTATCTTATTCACCCACTATATCCCCAGAATTTAGAAAATTCAACACACATTTATTGAATGAATGACCAAATCTCCCTTTCTCAGATGAGGGGACTGAAGTCCACTACTGTTATAGGACATGTGTAGGGCCCAGCCAAAGATCTGATGCCATAATTGCTTGGCCCCTCTGCCACAGGGATCCAAACACATCCTCCTTCTGTTTTAGATCTTCCAATGCTATATGGCCAGCAATTTACATAGATTAGGCAAGAGATTACCTCATCCTTGGAATCTTCTGTAGCATATTTGTTTAACAATACAGCTGCCACTTAGCCTTGCACATCACAATGAGCTTTCACCTCCTGAAAATCAAGTAAACCAACCACTCTTCGTTCTACATTTTATTTCTTTACAAACATATTCATTGTTGAAACGTGATTTTTTCCTGGTTATAGAGCCTCATATAAATGAGTATTTGCTCGTATCTACATACAAATGTTTGAATCACACCTTCTCCCACTCTCACTTGCCCTTGGCAATGGGCTCTTGAACTTGTTAACTGGCTGAAAGATTCACCATGGTACTATGTTCTCTTCAAAGATGCCCCTGAGGCCCTGGAGGTTCTTGTTATAATTTGATATTAAAACTAAATAACAAAAAACACTAAGTGGCTCAGGGATCCTACCCACCTCAGCTGAGCTCCGGGCTCATGCCAAGAATTTAAAAGGTCTGAAAGAGCTGTTAGGCAGGAAAATAGATATGAGCAAGGGGAAGAGAGAATTAAGGTCAGTAAAGCCCACTACAAGCGACTCAGAGTTAACCAGTTAAAACTAGAGAGCCAGAAAAGATTCACAGAGTTAATGAGTTAATCAGGTAAAGCTCAAAAGGCCAGAGGCAACTTGGCCTGGAAATGTTTGAATATTCCCTAAATAAAGAAAAGTATCAGCCCATGTCTTCATTGTGTCAATTAGATCATGCCATTCTAAGATTGACTTTGGCCTGCTAAAAGGCCCAGCTATAAACAGCCTAATAAAGGCAGGAAGATTCCACCTTCAAGCTAAAATTGCATTTTAAAACCCACGAAGTTAAGAAGTAACTTAAAACACTCTTTACCAAACAGACAATAACACAGCCCACCTTGGAGGCAGGGCAGGCAGTCTTGATTGATACGCTCCCAGATCTCTCCTCCCTGATGTCGCCTGTACTTTTTCTCTTTAGGTAACTTTAAACAAAACTTTTACTCTGCTTCACTACTGTGTCTCTGCCCTTCAATTCTTTGCTGTGGTGGAAACAAGAACCAAGGAAAACACACAAAGCTCTCCTAACAGAGCTCCCAGACTATTCTTTAGGGAAGGAGGAAACTAAAAAGGTACACCATGCACTTGCTGGAGGCCACTAACATTGCAGTGCTGTCACATTACACCCTCCAAAGGCAGAGAGGAGGTGCTGGATGCAGACTTCAAGACCAAGAGGTGATTGTGGGACTAACTTGGAAGACACTCCTTGGGGCAACTTGGAGAAAATGTGTAAGGCATTCATATTTTCCCAGGCTGACTTTAGGACACACGTCCATATTGTGGATAAAATTGTAATATTTCCAGAATATCTCATCTGGACTTAGTACATCTGTATCCTCAGGGCTGGAGAGAAGTGTGGTTTTAGTGCACCTGCATATCAATAGGTGTTCCTCAAGGGTGGAGAGTAGTTCATCTTCATATCAATGGGTAATTACCTGGGCAATCAAGGGCTTATCTGAACCTGAGAGGTGAGGGGGAGGGCCCGTTTTGCTTCTGCCAGAGCAGGAAAGAGATATGTACCTGGACTGCAGTTTATAAGCAATAAATGGATTTAAACTTTATCTCTCCCTTTTACTGATTTCGGTTTTAGAGGTATTTTGCCCTGGAATTTCCTCTCCCCGGACTTACAGATATGAAGGAAATTGTTCTGTCTATTTTGTTATGTGCACCTACATATATGTGTGTGTGTGTGAGTGTGTGTGTGTGCATGTATATGTGTTGATTCTCCATATATGTGGAAGCCAGCACAATTTATAATTAACCTCAACATGTTGGATTTTCCAGGTTCCCAAGATGGATTGGTTTCAGTTATCATATTGGAAAGAACATTTTAAAAGAGGGTTATCACAAAAAATGCTATGTATTCACTGTTGTGTCTATTTTTTTTTTCAGAATCTTTTTATTAAGGTATCATTGATAAACACTCTTATGAAGGTTTCACAAGAAAAACAATGTGGTTATTACATTCACCCTTATTATCGTGTCCCCCTCAAACCCCATTGCAGTCACTGTCCATCAGTATAGTAAGATGCCACAGAGTCCCTATTTGTATTCTCTGAGCTACACTGTCGTCCCTGTGAACCCACACACACCATGTGCACCAACCCTGATAGCCCATAATCCCCTTCTCCTTCCCTCCTCACACACCCTCCCCCAATCCTCCCCTTTGGTAACCACTAGTCCCTTCTTGGAGTCTGTGAGTCTGCTGCTATTTTGTTCCTTCAGTTATGTTTCATTGTTAGGGAAATCATTAGGTATTTGTCTTTCTCTGCCTGACCTATTTCACTGATCATAATACCCTCTAGCTCCATCCATGTTGTTGCAAATGGTAGGATTTGTTTCTTTCTTATGGCTGAACAGTATTCCATTGTGTATATGTACCACTTCTTCTTTATCCATTCATCTACTGATGGACACTTAGGTTGCTTCCATATCTTGGCTATTGTAAATAGTGCTGCGATAAACATAGGGGTGAATATATCTTTTTGACTCTAAGAAGTTGCATTTTTGGGTAAATTCCAAGGAGTGGGATTCCCGGGTCAAAAGGTATTTCTATTTTTAGGTTTTTGAGGAACCTCCATATTGCTTTCCATAATGATTGAACTAGCTTACATTCCCACCAGCAGTGTAGGAGGGTTCCTCTTTCTCTGCATCCTCGCCAGCATTTGTTGTTCTTAGTCTTTTGGATACTGGCCATCCTTACTGGTGTGAGGTGATATTTCATTGTGGTTTTAATTTGCATTTCCCTGATGATTAGTGATGTGGAGCATCTTTTCATGTGTCTGTTGGCCATCTGAATTTCTTCTTTGGAGAACCGTCTCTTCATATCCTCTGCCCATTTTATAATTGAGTTATTTGCTTTTTGGGTGTGGAGGCGTGTGAGTTCTTTATATATTTTGGATGTTAACCCCTTGTCGGATATGCCATTTACAAATATAGTCTCCCATACTGTAGGATGCCTTTTTGTTCTGTTGATGGTGTCCTTTGCTGTACAGAAACTTTTTAGTTTGATGTAGTCCCATGAGTTCATTTTTGCTTTTGTTTCCCTTGCTTAAGGAGATGAGTTCAGGAAGAAGTTGCTCATGCTTATATTCAGGAGATTTTTGCCTATGTTGTATTCTAAGAGTTTTAAGGTTTCATAACTTACATTCAGGTCCTTGATCCATTTTGAGTTTACTTTTGTGTATGGGGTTAAACAATAATCCAGTTTCATTCTCTTCCATGTAGCTTTCCACTTGTGCCAACACCAGCTGTTGAAGAGGCTGTCATTTCCCCATTGTATGTCCATAGCTCCTTTATCATATATTAATTGGCCATATATGGTTGGGTTTATATCAGCTCTCAAGTCTGTTCCATTGGTCTATGGGTCTCTTCTTGTGCCAGTACCAAATTATCTTGAGGACTGTGGCTTTTCAGTAGAGCTTGAAGTTGGGGAGTATAATTCCCCCCACTTTATTCTTCCTTCTCAGGATTGTTTTGGCTATTCAGGGTCTTCTGTGGTTCCATATGAATTTTAGAATGATTTGCTCTAGTTCATTGAAGAATGCTGTTGGTATTTTGATAGGGATTGCACTGAGTCTGTAGATTGCTTTAGGCAGGATGGCCATTTTGACAATATTAATTCTTCCTATCCATGAGCACGGGATGTTTCCATTTATTGGTATCTTCTTTAATTTCTCTCACGAGTGTCTTGTAGTTTTCAAAGTATAGGTCTTTCACTTCCTTGATAAGATTTATTCCTAGGTATTTTATTCCTTTGGATGCAATTGTGAATGGAATTATTTTCCTGATTTCTCTTTCTGCTAGTTCACCCTTAGTGTATAGAAATGCAACAGATTTCTGTGTATTAATTTTGTATCCCACAACTTTACTGAATTCAGATATTAGATCTAGTAGTTTTGGAGTTGACTCTTTAGGGTTTTTTATAAACAATATCATGTCACCTGCAAACAGGGACAGTTTAACTTCTTCCTTGCCAATATGGATGCCTTTTATTTCTTTGTGTTGTCTGACTGCCATGGCTAGGACCTCCAGTACTATGTTGAATATCTATTTTGTTTATTTTCTCGAAGAACCAGCTCCTGCTTTCATTGATTCTTTCTATTGTTTTATTCTTCTCAATTTTATTTATTTCTGCTCTAATCTTTATTATGTCCCTCCTTCTACTGACTTTGGGCCTCATTTGTTCTTCTTTTTCTAGTTTCGCTAATTGTGAGTTTAGACCACTCATACGGGCTCGTTCTTCTTTCCTGAGGCCTGTATCGCAATATACTTTCCTCTTAACACAGCCTTTGCTGTGTCTCACAGATTTGTGGTGTTGAATTATTGTTGTCATTTGTCTCCATATATTGCTTGATCTTTGATTTTATTTGGTCATTGATCCATTGGTTATTCAGGAGCATGTTGTGAAGTCTCCATGTGTTTGTGGGATTTCATTTTCTTTGCATAATTTATTTCTAGTTTCATACCTTCGTGGTCTGAGAAACTGGTTGGTACAATTTGAATCTTTTTGAACTTGCTGAGGCTCTTTTTGTGGCCTAATATATGATCTATTCTTGAAAATGTTCCATGTGCACTTGAGAAGAATGTGTATTCTGCTGCTTTTGGGTGTAGAGTTGTGTAGATGTCTGTTAGTTCCATCTGTTCTATTGTGTTGTTCAGTGCCACTGTCTCCTTACTTATTTTCTTTCTGGTTGATCTGCCCTTCAGAGTGAGTGGAGTGTTGAAGTCTCCTAGAATGAATGCATTGCATTCGATTTCCCCTTTTAATTCTGTTGGTATTTGTTTCACATATGTAGTGCTCCTGTGCTGGGCGCATAGATACTTATAATGGTTATATCTTCTTGTTGGATTGACCCTTTTATTATTATGTAATGTCCTTCTTTGTCTCTTGTGACTTTCTTTGTTTTGAAGTCTATTTTGTCTGATACAAGTAGTGCAACTCCTGCTTTTTACTCCCTATTAGTTGCATGAAATATCTTTTTCCATCCCTTCACTTTTAGTCTGTGTATGTCTTTGGGTTTAAAGTGAGTCTCTTGTAGGCAGCATATAGATGGGTCTTGTTTTTTTATCCATTCATTGACTCTCTGTCTTTTGATTGGTGCATTCAGTCCATTTAAATTTAGAGTGATTATCGATAGGTATGTACTTATTGCCATTGCAGGTTTTAGATTCGTGGTTACCAAAGTTCAAGGTTAACTTCCTTACTATGTAAGAGTCTAACTTACCACACTTAACATGCTATTACAAACACAATCTAAAAGTTCATTTTTTTTCTTCCTTCTCCATTCTTTATATATTAAGTATCATGTTCTGTACTCTTTGTCTATCCCTTGATTGACTTTGGGGATAGTTATTTTAATTTTTGCATTTGCTTAGTAATTAGCTGTTCTATTTTCTTTATTGTGTTGTTATTACCTCTGGTGACAGCTATTTTAAACCTTAGGTACACTTCCATCCATAGCAGTCCCTCCAAAATACACTGTAGAGATGGTTTGCGGGAAATAAATTCTCTCAGCTTTTGCTTATATGGAAATTGTTTAATACCTCCTTCAAATTTAAATGATACTATTGTCAGATAAAGTATTCTTGGTTCGAGCCCCTTCTGCTTTATTGCTTTAAATACATCATGCCACTCCCTTCTGGCCTGTAACGTTTCTGTTGAGAAGTCTGATGATAGCCTGATGGGCTTTCCTTGGTATGTGATCTTATTTCTCTCCTCTGACTGCTTTTAATAGTCTGTCCTTATCCTCGATCTTTGCCATTTTAATTACTATATGTCTTGGTGTTGTCTTCCTTGGGTCCCTTGTGTTGGGAGATCTGTGCACCTTCATGGCCTGAGAGACTATCTCCTTCCCCGAATGGGGAAGTTTTCAATAGTTACCTCCTCAAAGACACTTTCTACCCCTTTTTCTCTCTTCTTCTTCTTCTGGTACCCCTATAATGCGAATATTGTTCCATTTGGATTGGTCACACAGTTCTCTCAATATTCTTTCATTCGTAGAGATCTTTTTTCTGTATGTACCTCAGCTTCTTTGTGTTCCTTTTCTTTAATTTCTATTTTATTTATCGTCCCCTCCACCGTATCCAATCTGCTTTTAATACCGTCCATTGTGTTCTTCAACGATTGGAGATCTGACCGGAATTCATTCCTGAGTTCTTGAATATCTTTCTGTACCTCCATGAGCAGGTTAATTATTTTTATTTTGAACTCCCTTTCAGGGATAGTTATGAGGTCAATGTCATTTAAATCTTTCTCAGGAGTGGTATTAATAATTTTACTCTGAACCAGGTTACTTTGGAGTTTCATAATCACATATGGCGTCCTCTCGTGCCCAGAAACTCTACTCCCTGGAGCTGCTCAGCCCCTTAAGCAATGTTGGGGGTCACAGGGGAGTGTTACTGGTGCCTAGGGGGAGGAAAGACCTGTTTCCTGCTTTCCGTCACGCCTCCATCTTTAATCCCTGTCACCTATTGTGTCTACTTTTAATTCAGTTCCTAAAAGAGACAAAAAGTTTCAATTTCTTGCCAAAAAAAATCCTATGTTCAATGGTTCAACTTGCCTACAACCTATACTGAACAATCCTTAGGCCACAATTTAGGATTATCTCTGTCCTCTGGGTCTAACTTTACCCTCTTTTACAAACTGTATCAGTCGGCATAGGCATAGGCTAGACTACTGCTGAAGCAACAAATAACCCCCATTCACAGCCTCTTAACTTGGTAAAGGCATACTTCTTGCTTAAGCTACATATCCAGCAGGGATACAGATTGCTCCAGAGCACTCTGCTCTACACATTACTTAGGGCCTCAGGCCTACAAAGCTTCCAAGGTCTTGTAATGGTACATCTAGAACACAAATCTGCCCTCTAAGTCATCCATGGTCTCACCTGAGGGTTTTAGCCCCTGTCAAGCTCACTATGGATTCAGTGAGACAGAAAAATTACAATGGCATGTTGGGGGTAAAAAGGGGGCTCATGCCAAGCTTTATTCTCACAGAGGCAGGTCAAGTGCTAGAATCACATCTGCACCCAGCAGTCTAAAGGAGCAAGTCTCTGCTCTCTGCTCCATCCTCTGCTTTAGGCTCTGCCTCCACTCCCAGCCCATGTTCTCTTGCTCCTCCATCTCTGCTCTCTTCTCTAGGCTCTGCTCTCCTGCTTCCCTCTGCTCTCCTCCAGGCTCTCTGCTTCTGCTTTGGGCTCCACTCTAGCAATGGGAGGAGCTCTTTCTAAAGTAACAGAGGCAGTAATGGCTTATTGCCGATGGGTATACAAGTATGTACCTGCTCAGTAGGCTAAATATTACATCAGTGCACATATACAATGGGTAACAGGTGAGGATCCTGGCCATGGAACTTCCATTTCCCTACACCCAAGCAGGGAAGAAGAGGCTGGAGAATTTAATTAGGTATAGGTTTTTCAATACTTGAGTCCGGAGGTGATTCATGGACCTTGTATCCTATGGCCTGGATTAATTAAATGACTTCACCTTAACTGCATGGAGGGCTGGATAATGCAATACTGGGTAAGCATTTCTGACTCTGCCACACAAACCCTCCCGATGGCAAGAACAACTGATCAAGAGCCCCTTGGAATCAGACAGAACTGGATTCAGTTCCCCTACTTAATTATTTGCATGACCTGTAGCACTTTATTTTACCTCTCTAAGCCATAGTTTCTTCATGTATAAAATAGGAATCATAATAGTAATACATATTTTAACTGGTTTTTGTTAGACTTAAACAATAGATCCAGGTGAAGTACACAGAATAGTGTCTACTATATAGCAGAGTCTTCAGTACCGGGTACTTATGATCCTGGAGTTGGGGAAAGGAGGAAGAAGAGATCCAATTACACAATTTTTAAGGTGCCTTTCAATTTATTGCCCCAGGTCTTTCTTATCTCCTTATCCCCAATGCTAATACAGTGTCTGATCCATAATAAATTGTCAGGAATTTATTTTATTTTTTCATCTTTAATTTGCATTCATTCTTGAATTTTGAATTTTCTCATAATCACACTTTGTTCAGTCTCCTTAAAACAGCAATGCCTGTACACTCAGGCTACATGTGGATTGCTGAGATCATAAAAAATAAGAAGTATTTAAAGGCTAACAATTTGTATACTTCTAGATAATGGAACTCTTCCTACCTCACTTCTCAAATAAGAAAAGGCTGTATCTACCTTTACATTCAGGGAGACTTTATTTATCAGAAATTTTAAATAAATGTTGACTTAGCTTCTCAATACCTGTTGCTTTTTCTCCCCTGTGAGCCACAGCCATCGCTACTGCTGTTTCCTCAACCAGAAAGCCCCACTTATATCCATCTGCCTACTATGATCCTTTAAGTCCACCTCCACCACAAAGCTTTGTCAGATCAGACCAGTCTGGAGGCATCCACTCTCTTTGTTCAGAACTGTGGAACTCCAGGGAGAGGAAATCCTGGGACAAAATACCTCTAAAACCGAAATCAGTCAAAAGGAGAAATAAACTTTAAAACCCATTTATTGCTTACAAACTGCAGTCCAGGACATCTCTTTCCTGCTCCTGGAGAAACAAGCAAGACCTCCCCTTGACCTCTCAGGTTCAGATAAGACCTCAGTTGTCTAAGTAATTACCCATTCATATGGAGATGAACTACCTTTCTCCACCCCTTAGGAACACCTGTTAATATGGAACTACACTAAAGCCAGTCGAGAGATTCTGGAAATCCTTCAATTTTACCCACATTCTCTTTCTCTTATTGTCAGTAATCACACTGATTATTTGGCCATTTCACACACAACACCTTGACCTTCCAGCGAGACAGAACATCTCTTATAGTAGGGACTGCATGTTTTGTACTCCCAGCAACAATTCATAACAACAATAAAATACTATTATTTTGCCCATCTATAAATCAATTACTGTACAACAGCATTTCTCAAATGTTAGCATGAGAACTTGTTGAGGACTTGTTGAAACTCAGATCACTGGGCTTTACCCACAGTCTCTGCTTGAGAAGATCTTCCAAAAAGCCTGAGAATTTGCACTTCTAGCAGGTTACCAGATAATGCGGATGCTGCTACCCCATGGACGACTTTGAGAGCCATTGCTACACAAAAGGTTTTACATCTGTCATTGCATTTCATCCTCACAACATCCTTTACGGTACAGTTGCCTTCCTTATATAGAGAGCCAATGACTGCGGCTCACAGAGCTGAAATAACTTGGCCAAGTTTACCTTCCTGGTAATTAGCAGTGACTCAGCACTGGCTGAACCTTTGCTCTTCACCACTAGCATGATTATATCTGATGATTCACCCTTAGAATATTGATTATATTGTGACATACAATAATTCATTACTTGTTGAAATAAAAAGTCCACTTTCCCTTTGCATTAAAATTTTAATCAAATTCTAAAACCCAGAGTCCAGGAACATTATTTGCTGCAGTTGAGGAAGTTTGTTCCACCTCAAGATAAGGAGATGAATCTTTCCTAATAACCGAAGCCCTAAATCAGAAGCACAATAACAGCGATGAAGCACAAGAGCAATGATGAAATGAGAGATGAAATGGGAGCTGCGCCACCACCCAGGGTGGCTGACGTAAGACCCCTTTCCTCTTTGGGGCACTGGCTGAATCTTACCACCACCTTTCCTCAGTGTTTGCCTTTATGCACCAGTGAACATTTTGACTATCTCCAAGGACTTTCAGTCAAAAGCAAAAATAAACTGAAAGAATACAGAATTCCTCAGAATAGCACGCAGGTAGGCTTAGTGCCCAGAAAGTCCTGGGAAACCAGGCTCCCAAAGTCTTTTCCTGTGGCCATATTGCCCTCTAGGGGCCATTGGTTTCCAGACAGAAGGATAAGACTTGCTTCTCTTTCAGAATAAATGCTTTTGAGGTCCAAAGACGGGGTGACCCCAAGGATCCCCAAGCACAGTTTGCAGTTATCAGAAAGATTTGAACACTGACAACACAGAGAGAGAGACTGGTAATAACCTATGTAACCCTCCCCCTCTTCCACAACCCTCTTTCCACAAAAAGCCTAGCATCCTAGAGCATGTCTATCCATCTAGTCTCATTGTCAGGCCACACCTAGAATTGGGTGCTCAAGTGCAGGTCAGACAAAAGCAAGTATAAATGCATGGGACATGTGAAAAAAATGATCACGATGGTAAAAGAGACTCAAAACCATGGAACATAGTTAAAGGAATGAGAGTTAGGAAAAAGCTAAGGACACTGCAAATCCTCTTCAAATGTGTCAAAGTTTGGCAGCATTTCCAAACAGCATTTTGCAAAGTGGTAAGGAATATTCACTGAAGATGGATTCTGAGGGCAAACACATTTGAGGAACTTGGGGGAAACAAAGACTAACAGATTTCTTTAATGCAGGACTTCTCAGGACCTTTAATATAGGCTTTGTAAATTTCCACAGTTGCAGTGTGTTTACCAAGCTTATTTAGTGATATATATTTTCCCTTAAGAATAGCTTTCAACTTTTCACAGGATACTGTGTTTCCCTATAGCACACACTGGAATTCATGGACTAGTTTTTCTATATCCAAATGTGGACAAACTTAAGAACGGTGGTGCTTGAGGGCTAAGGTGTGTTCTGTACCACTGCCAGGGGCAATAAAAATCAAATGAATTGCTTATAGCATCTTACAGTTTACAAAGCACTCCCTTATGTGTCCTCCCACTCAGTCCTCACAGCAATCCGTAAGATATGCCAAGCGGCAGCCCTATTATTTTAAATTAGCAGATCTGAGCCATGAATTAAAGTCATCTCACTCCCTGTTTACCAGATTTTTTCTGAAGCAAAGGAAGGATGAAGCTAGCAAATTCTCCATCCCTGCAAATATTGGAGCACTGTCTCAAGTCTACTTCATCACCCACCGTAACTGCTAGCTTTTATTAAGTCATTAAGTTCCTGTGCTAAGCTCATTGCCTTCTCATAAAAAGGCTATGAGGTATAAACTCTCATTATATTCATTTTCCAGATGGGGAAACTGAGCTTAGAAAGCACTTAGAAATGACCATCCTGGGTCAGAGTTACTTAAATCCAGAGCCACATATCTAACCATTTGACTTGTTTCAGGGGAGCTCTAAGTATGTAAGGGGACTGGTGACATCTGAGGTTCTGTATCATATGACAGGCTTTCCCTGCCTGTGCCCTCACCCCATTCCCTTTCCTCTTCCTCCTCCCCCTCTTCCAGCCTTAAAACAGGCTCAGCAGTTCCAGCAAAATATCTGCCAGAAACAAGCAATGTTGATATATCTAATCATCTGCCCCAAGATGGTTTGCAAAGAGTATGGTCTCTCATCTCTCTCTCTTTTTTTTTTTTGCATTTATGGTAAACAAGTTAAAATGCCTTTTGAGGACTAGATACAGAAGGAAGCACCTGCTTTTTCAAAGAAAATAGTAATAGCAGCAAAAGCCTGAATATGCACAGGGTTTGCTAAAAGAGACATTCTGTCAACCCCTCCTAATTATAATCTGAGGTGTTAATTAGTTTCACAGTTTTCTTGTTACCTGTATTTCTCGCTTCTTTATTGGCTTTGTAAAAATTAAAATAAGGAGACCAAAAAATTTCCAAACATTTTAACAGTAAAAGTTTGGAGGCTAGGCAGGAGGAATTGATTATAGATTATAGCCAATTCAGAATTTTTAATAAATTCTCATGGCTTGTTAAAGGGAACCTTGAATCAGTAACCCTCCTGGATTATATGGATGAGTCATTATCCCTCATCTTGTCTTTCTGAGGAACGTCAAATGTTATTTCAAAGAGTGGTTAAAACCACAAACGCAGAAATACCACACGTAGCTCTGAATTTTTATTTAATCCTTGTATTAGTTTTCTAGGACTGCCATAACAAAGTACCACTGGGTGACTTAAACAATAGAAGTGTATTTCCTCACAATTCTGAAGGTTGGAAGTCCAACATGATGTGCCAGCAAAGTCGGTTTCTCCTGAAGTTTCTCTCTCCTCGGCTTGCAGACGGGCGCTCTCGCATATTTGGCTTCACCTGGTCTTCCCTCCGTGTGCATCTGTGCCCTAATCTCCTCTTTTCATAAGAAAACTAGTCATAATAGACCAGAGCCCACCCATATGACCTCACTGTATCTTAATTAACTCTCAAAGACCTTATGTCCAAATACAGTCACATTCTGAGGTACTGGGGATTAGGGCTTCAAGATATGGACTTGGGGGTGGGAGAGACACAATTCAGCCCAAAACAACCCCCAGTATTTATTCAGCATCAACTATGTGTGTTGAACTGGAGATACAATGCAGAAAAGAGGTCAAGGTTCTGCCCTCTTGGGAGTCTATAGTTTGTGGATGATCCAAACATAATATCTAATACAGTACTCAGCTACTGGTTATTACAGCCATAAACAAAGTTGAATTTTCAGCCAAAGTACTCAGCTACTGGTTATTATAGCCATAAACAAAGTTGTATTCGCAGCCAAAGCTGTAGTTGAAGTGATGCTCATAGTCTTTTATTAATAGTATCCTTATTGAAAAGCCAGTGCTCTGATATTGGTAGAGTTTCTCAGCTTTTCTTCAACTATCAGTGCTTAAACCAAGGACTGAAGATTATCTGGTTACCCAGTTACGTTGGCACCTCTGAAAGCTCACCTTGACCACAAGGATGTTTCCTCTTTTGTTTCTTCTCTTAAGCAGGTGTACATGACACTCTGACCCAGGACTCCTGCTCTAATACTACTATTGTATGGGTGGGCTAGTGAGACCCTACAGGCCAAGAAGTCTCTAAAATCTCAATAAATTGGGAGCAATTATTCCTGCATTCAACTCCCATGTCTGCTACTAATTTCTTGGCATTGTTCAAATCACTTCACCTCAGGCCTCAATTTCCTTATCAATAAATGAAAGAGTTAGAACACACCAGCTCTTTCAAATTGTGTCCTCAGGCAAGTGTGCAAGCTGTCTATGTGTATCACCTGCACAACTGCACACAGCATCCCTGCCATGCAAGACCCAAGGGATTCCTTGGAAATAATTTAGGGCCAGTGGAGGAGGGGAAAATCAGTTAGCTACCTCAGCTTCAATCAGCAGTTCTGCCTCATCTGCCTCATATCTTGTACTACTGCATAAAATTGTGTAAGGTTTCTACAGCTAAAAAGCATTGAAAACCACTAATGACTCAAAGGCTCCAGTGTGATCTAAGTCCTTGAATCAGAAGTCCCGATGGGTGGGGCCATTCTCAGCACCCATGGACCCTTAGGGACTCTCTGTCGGCAACCTGATTGTACTGAGGAACTAAGAAAGCATATCACATTTCCCAGGGATTTGATGGGGGAGGGAAGGGAATATCAAGCTCCTATCTAGGAAAATTACATTCCATTTGTTCGCTTATGCTTTTCAAGCAGTTATAGAATCCCCCCTCATTAAACCTTCTAAATTTATTCTTCTTCACCACTCAGAGCTGCATGACACTTGGTGCTGTCACAGTCTGTCTGAATTGAGGAATCCCGCACTGCTGTTTATTTTTAGCTTCCCTTGCTTACGTTTTCATTTCAGACTCAGCTGGGAGTTTTCTCTTCCTCACATCTAAATTGGCAAGAAGACCTGAGTTTTTGGGCACAAGATTTTAAGCCTGCCAATCTCTCTGGGTGAGGTTTTTGTGGTCAATATGTGGCAACCCCTGTAGGTGATTCAGTAAACACTTGTAAGGCAACTACTACTTACACTGTGCAAGCCCCTGTTCTGGGACTTTAGAGGTTCCAAGAATGAATCCGGTATGGATCCTGCCTTTAAAGACACAGAAGCAAAGATGGGGGTGTAAAAGTGATGAGGGAACCCAATGGGCTTCACTCCAGTGAAGCTGGAAACCTCCCATCCACAGCCTACAAGAATATGCTTAGTGAGAGACAATCTTCCTGAAGGATAAGCAGTGACATTAAACAGAAAACCATGCCTACTACTCCAAGGAGGCATGTCCTCTGGGTCACCACACCCAGAATGCCTGAGGTTCTCACCCAACCAGGGAGCACAATGCAGAAATAATCTCAAAGCATTCTTTGCGGACACCCTAAATAAGAATCCCTCATGTCTGCAAGACTCTCCCTAATGCACAGGAGGCAGCCACCCCAGTTTTTGATAGAATTACAACTTAGGCGACTGTGCAGGAGAGAGTTTAATATGGCAGGTCTGGAGCTGCTTAGAAAGACCTGCTTAAAAAGGTCCTTAGAAAGACGTGCTTGCAAAGCTGGCCCTCAGCTGCTGTCTGGGCACTTGGATTTCAGGTTTCCCACCATTCCTTAACTGATGAATGTGGCTCACTGACAGACTGTACAAACACTATGCTTTATGCAGAATGCCTGATTTCCTTCTGGGTGCCTGGAATTTTGGTATGTGCCAAGCCACACATGACCAGCACCCAGTGAAACCCTGGGCGCTGAGCCTTTAATGAGTTCCCTGTTAAGCAACACCTACACATAGCACAATTCAATGTTCAAGGAATTAAGCATGTCCTGTGTGACTCCACAGGAAAAGGACTTACAGAAGCTTGTGCCTGGTTCCTCCAGACCCCACTCAACATGCCTTTTCCTTTTGTTGATTTTGCTTTGTATCCTTTCCCTGTAATAAATCTAAGTTGTAAATATGACTATATTCTGAGTCCTTCAGAGAATCAACAAATCTTGGGGACATACAACACAGTGACCCCATCCAAAATCCCAAAATTCACTGACTGTTTGTTCTAAACTTCAGATATTGCCTTGATATTCACGCCCTCACACACACGCACACACTCTGTCTTATGGTATAGTCAGAATCTGCCTGGTTCCCTGTATCAAGTACCTTCCCCTGGCTGGGGCCACTTATCCAACACCAGAAGGCTCAGGCTCCTCCCAAGACCTAAAACCAATTCTCTCCTTGACCAGGGGAATTTTTAATCTCTTTAAATAAAGTCACAAGATTCAGCATGAAGTTTTTCTTCTTGCCAATCATGCTCTGACTTTATATGCCAATCTTATTCCAAAGCAAATGCTCTACCCTGGCACCCCAATTTTATCACTGAATCTCTGTCTTGATGACATTCCCAGTACCTCTAGGGCCCTGCTTTGATCATTCTCTTGACCAACACCACCAGTTCACTCTCATTGTGCCTCTGACACTTCTATGCTGCACAAGGACTTGGATAGACATGGAAGCAAAAATCAAAAGCAACAAAACAAATATAAACACAGCCAAACAAACTAAGGAGTAAACCACACACATACACACAGATCCATCCACACTGGTCTTAAAATTACTAATTTAGTTAGGTTATTACCCACATCCTTTAGCCTGAATACTTGAGATATTATTGCTGGCTTTTGTAGAGCAGAAAATATATTTGGAATTCAAGGACCCTGCCCTACAACACTACAGTTCCTAAAATGACTACTTAGAGATTAGCATGTAATAACCTGATCACATAGAATTGAGATTTGAGATGCAGTCAAGATCACAGACTTTGGTCTTCTGTACCCCCTTCATTCGATATGACATCAGAATTGTTAATCTTCCATGAATGTAAAAACCAGCTTATTTATCTAGGATCTAAGAAAAAAAATGGTGAAAATTCTATTTCCTTTATGCACTGTAATAAGGGTGGTAGAGGATAAAGGAGGAGAAAGAATAAGCAAAGATGTAGAGAGACAGGAACAGAGGATGCGCCACTGGCGAAATGTGGCCACACAAAGCATGTGTGTGGACTAAAGGATCTTAACAAAGACACCGGTGGATTCTAAATAGCAAAAAGAACAGAGATCATTTCTTTTTCCTTATGGCTCATCACTATCTGGACTTCTACTTCCTTGCTTTGATTATTCAGGGTTAGTAATTAAGTTGAATGTTTTTCCTCTATTAGTAATCCTATAATTTAGATATCCTGTTCCTAGGTAGTAGTAATCTACCAGACACAGACATCAAAACTCACTTCTTATTTGGAACATAGGATTATAATGACCACTCTTTGTTAAACCCACCTGCTTTGTCAATGAAATTATATATGTGTGTATGTGTGTATGTGTATCAAATATATATATATATATATATGTTGTGCATATGTATATATTTTTTCACATATATATTCAATGTATATTCAAAATACATATTTCTTGCATACATCAAATTTTGATGAAACACATATTAAATCATTATATCTAAAGCAACTCTAAAGTTAGTAGACTTTCAAGTGTATTAGCAACTTTCTTTTATGAACTTATGCTTTGACTAAAACATTCCTTTTAACTCACCCTGATCCACAGACCTCAGTCACAACCCCAGACCTTATGCATCACTTAGGGATTAAAGGTAGGGTGGTTTCAAGAACTCCAGAGAGCATCCTCTTTGAGACTGGTAGCACTACCAAGTCCCATTTACAGGTAAACTCTTCACCTTTCTAAGCAGCATGAGATAATCAAAGGAAAATCCTTGCTTTGTAGTTCCACAACACATCTAATTAGGTCCAGAAAAGTCTTCTACCCTCTCCCAGCTTTCTCCTAGAATATACTCTACCTAGTTTTTTCCCTTTGGTGCAGAAAGGTAAACAAACATATCTCTTAGGCAAGGCCTTCTTTATCCATATCAGAAGGTATTTTCCCCATCATATTATTTGTATTGGAGCTCACTCTAATTTCAGTCTCAGTGTCTTACCTAACTCTCTTCTTCAAAGAGTGATTAAATATGAGCATAACACTGAGGTGATGTATTAGCTCAGAGCCTCTGGTTTTGCTTGAAACCCATTTTAAATATAAACTGTTTCAATTAATGATGAGGAATTCCTTTTTAAGGAATCAAATATATTTAATGAATAAAATTGTGATTGACCTTGAACTCTGGATTACACAGAGCTAAACTTGGAAATAGATATTCATTACTAGCTCTGTGCCCTTAGCCATGAAATTAAATTCAACTCTCTCAGACTTTGTTTCATTATCTATAAAGCAGGAAGGAAAATATTGACCTTGAAATGTGGTAAGACCTAAATTAAAATGACACATGACAAGTGTTTAGTGCATGACTGGGCACATGGTAAGCCAGAAAAACTGGTAACTACAATTATTCATAGGCCTACACTGTGTCTAACGCATCAGAATTTTGGGTAAAAGGAAATGGCTTTGAGTAAGAACATTTGGGTTCCACTTCTGCCAACCCAAGCACCACCCACAGGTCTTCAAATAATCTCCATTCACTAAGGAGAGCCTCACTGGATACCTATGGTCTGGAAGTAACTATAAATAGCACCATCTTTCTCCCTCAAAAGGTCCAGTGTTGGAGAACAAACTATATGGGTAAACTAATTAAATATAGTTAATTTGTTAATTATGCAATCAGTTATGACTTTGTGCTTCAATTTCCTGTAAAACTAGGATAAGACCTGTCCAATATATCTCACTGATTGATGAGGAAGAACCTGTGTTATTTTTATCATAAGGGCTATCAGGGAAAATCCATATTTTAGGATAACAAATGAGGGTTTGCACTGTCTTGGAAAAGAACATATAATCCATATTTTCTGGTTCACTACTTGTAAATATTTCCTCCTCTTAGCCACAGTCTTCACACATTTTGTGATAAACACAGATAAAAGCCAAAATCAGCAAAACTCTGTAGTTCTCCTCCTGAAAACCACCTGTGAAGCATGATAGGATTTTCACACCCTCTCAGCTCATAGCACACTGACCACCATCTCCTATCTATACCCCAGGTAGACACTGCTAACGAACACAAAGGTTTTACTGCACAGCTCAAAGCTGAAAGCAGATTTCTCTGGGCATTTTAAGCAACCACTATCAACAAACTAGAGTTGGTAAATAAAACAAATGATTCCCCTCCTAATTTAGCTTAACACCTTCATGTTATGGTCAAAGACACTGGGAAGCTGTGAGAGAAATGACCCAGTTAGGGGAGAATCTGAGAGTTATACCCAGGCTGGTTATTTTCATTACACCATACTAACAGGTGACTGGCCTTTAAAATACCAAATTAAAGCAGACAAAATTACATTTTGAGGCAAATGATCTACTAAGAGTTTGGTAAATATATTCACCAAATATGGGCATTAAAAAAATAAGAGTCTCCTCTCCTTATTTTGCTCATCAGTGTCAAAACCAAGGTCTTTACACTGGCCCACAAGACTCTACAAAATCTTTATGTGACATCATCTCTGCTCCCTAACAGCCATGCTGGCCTCCTCACACACACCCAGCACAGTCCCACCTCAGGGCCTCTGCCCGGCTATTCTCTCTGCCCAGAATGCTCTTCCCCAGATAGCTGCCTGGCTCACTCCCTTAAATCCTTCAAGTCATCGCTCAAATGGCTCCTTGTCATTGAGGTCTCTCCTAACCACCTTAAGTAAAATGGCGATCCACCCCCCCCCGTCGCCCCCGCCCCCCCCCCCCGCCGCTCCGCTCCACCGGTACCTCCAATCTCCTTAAGCTGCCTGGGTTTTCCCGTAACCCTGATTATGTTCTAATATCCTACATCATTAATTTTTTTATTACGTTTCATTATGTTTCCTCTGACTACAATGTGAACTCCAGGAAGATGCATGCATGCATGCATATGTGTGTATACTTTCACTACTATATTCTCAGCATCTAGACTAGTACTGGGCATACTGCTGGCACTCAATACACATTGAATTTCATAGTTACAAGGAAGAAAGATGAGCCCAGAGAGGGGTGGAAGATACATGTTCGTGATGGTTCAGTTGTGGAAGCCATCAGACACTTTTCTAATGTATTTGTCAGAGGACTGTCATGAATTCCACAGCACTGGCTATAAACCATGTCCCCCATCAGCAGAAAAGAAGTCTGAACACATGTGCCTAAGAAATAAAGCCTTGGGCAATTAAGAATGAGCTGAAAAATATAGACGTGTCTTTGTGGTCTTGCAAAGTCAAGGGTGAGATTCCCCAACAGGCAGAAGCTTAAATACTCTAGTTTGTAAATTTAAAACAGACAAGAAACTGGCGCTGTTTTGTTTGAGAGTATTTGTTTCTAGAATGCAATGTGTCTACATTGGTTTTTTTTAAAGGTGCATTACAGTCCCTTTAGAAACTAAGGTATCATCCTTAACTGCCTTTGAGTCTCCTCTGAATGCCAAAAGGACTAAATTACCTGTATCCACACAACCTAGCATTTGACTTCCATTTTTTTTATAGAGCTCTTCTTATTTTTTATGTGTAGATCTTCAGTTCTTAATTAAACTGTAGAAACTTAAAGATAGGAATTGCATAATTCTTTGCTTTTTGCCCTCCCAAATAGCCCTAGAAATATGTTAGATGCTAACAAATCATGAGCACTGTTCACTGAAGGTTTGTTTTCTCCTTTTTCATGTATCAAAGCATCACACACATCTCTGAAGGACCTTCCTTCTTTAACAAGCATGGACAAAGGGGCTGCGCTAAGGACACACACAGAAAAGAGTAAGATCCCATTCTTGAGAAGATCATGATAAAGCTGGGTATTGAAATGTGAGAGCAAATCAATATTCTATAGCACAACAGAGAAATGGTCCAGAAGAATCTAGAAGAGTAGCCTGGGCTTTCGGGGAAGGTTTTGGGAAGGGAAACAAAGGGATGATGAGTGACAGAAATAAGAGTAAACTGGGTTACATCCTTACTGTTTCTGGATTCTTTCTTGATGCTCACTCCTTCTAATCCAACATACTTGTTTGGTCATTCCCACCTGGATCATGGAGGAAAAATGAAGATATCTAATTTACCATAAGGAGAAACTCCCTGGACTGGCTGAATGTCCTCAGAAAAATGGGAATGTGGGAATGGTTTAGGCTATCAAAACACTTTCAAGATTTCTCGGCAGTCAAAACAGAAAGGAACTGATGGACTCAAGGCCCTTCCAAAACCTCCTCCTTTTTGCCTAAGACTACTGTGCCCAATAATGCACTCATTTATTAAATTAAAAAATAATTATTAAGCACCTCTGTATGCTAGCAAGAGAACCAGTGGTAAATAAGACCAACAGAATCCTTGAACTCATAGAGCTTTCATTCACCCCCCCCCCAAAAGGACGAAGAATCTGCCAGGACTTTGCTCTATAACCTGGAAAGAGACTTGTGTTAGTAAGAGATGGGAATGTGCTCCTCGGATGGATGGATGGTTCTTGAATCTCACCTTACAGTTCCCTCGGGGCCCCAGATGCCGCAAGCAGTAGCAGAATGGCCCATGCTTCCAAGACAGAGGATACTCGACCTCACAGCTAGTACACAGCTACCTTGGTAAAGTCAAAACTAGTCCCTATGTTCATCTTCTCAATTTAAACATGTTTCTAATAAAATAAGGACTGTTTTAGATGACCACTGAACTGAACACCTGACTAGACAAGGTCCTGGAGAGAAATAGCTAGAAAGGAATGATTGCTTGTGGTAAATTAGATCTCTTCATTTTTCTTCTATGATCCAGTTGAAATGACCACACAGATATGTTGGATTAGAAGTGAGCACCAAGTGAACCAGCCCACTCCTCCATTTTTCAGATGAGATCATGGAGAGGCACAGGAGGAAAGGAACTTGTGTGAACTAAGCAACTTGGTAAGAAGTAACTCAGCCTGGAGCGCAGGTCTCCTTATTCCTAACATAGCCCATTACACTACTACCTCATCCTCCCTCAGGCTCCAAACCAACTTAAATACATTTTTTAAAGTTGTAGAGCAACTTGGAGCTGCATTTGCTATTCCTGTTGAAGTCCCAGACAGAATAATTATTTCTAGCTTTGGTTGGTGGTTTGCAATCCTCTCTGCAGCAGAAATAATTGCATTTTATAAGGCAAACCTTCTACAGCGTCCCCAAGAGGTGTGGCCAGCCAGCGTGCCCACATGAAGTCCCTCAGCAAAGTGCTGAGATGCAAGCAATGCCTTTGAAGAGCCCCAACTTCAGCATTAAAATGGCAAATTGAGTCAACCACCAACATTGATTAAACAGCCACACATTTTATCACCTTGTAATTGCTTCTCAGGTGTTTTTTTCCCTCGGTGCCACTGGTTTCTGAATAAAATTTTTAATTTCAAGGTAGTGCTGTAATTTATTGCACCTGTTCCTTTTGTAGTATAAAGGCCAGTGTAATCTCTCTTGAGGCAAACGAGCCCATGTTGCCACGCTCTGCGGGGCCTTCTGTGTCATGTTTATGGGCTCTACTTTAATCAGTTTATAATTAGAAGGAGAAAAGAATGGTGGTGTTTACAAATAGAACTGGAAATGGAGGATGAGGCAGCCACCAATAGATCTGTCTGGAACTTTGAGCACTCGGCTCCTTCCATCCATCAGAAAAATAAAGGCACTAAAATTATCCATAGCTGTGGCAGAATAGGAAAGCTTCCATTTAGATCATGACGTGAGGAGGCTGGACGCTAGACGCTGCTATGTAAGTAATGTAGGATGATTATGTATAATTAATCATAGGGCTTGAAGGAGGTGAAGTGGCCTGCTAATATACCACTGTTTCAGGAAGAAAGGTTAACAGGGAGGTGATTGATAGAGGTAGGTGAGTGCCATGAATTTTTAAGTTTTGTACCAGCCCTACTCCCCATCACCCAAACATCTACATAAGCCAGAAGTTCCCTGATGTACACAATGCTCAAGATTACTTATTGGACATCTTTATACATTCAGAAACTACACTAGGCAGTGTGATATTAGAGGTGAGGGAGACCACTGCCTGCATTTAGCTAACATTCTAGTGAGGGAGACGTCCAGCGAGCAAGTGGGTAAGTGAATAAAATGAAAACTGTAAATTGGGATAAGGGCCACAAGGGAATGAATTAAGGTGACGCAATACAGACAAAGTGGACAGGGGGTGGAGGAAAGTCAGAACATGCAGGAACGACCTCTTGGAGGAGGTGACATCTGAGATGAGACCTAAAGGATGGGGGCGAGCCATGTGAGCTGAGCCATAAGCACCATTCCTGAATTCACTGTGATACCTGTATTATTACCCACTGGGCTCATTAAATGCCTAGGACTCCACTCATTTTCAACTACTCAGCATTCTTTAAAAACTTTCCACCAGAGAGCCTCTGAGTTCACATTTTTTCTTCTTCTCACACTGAGATGCACTATTACAGGTATGGCTAAATAGCAGTTACATGAACAGTTTACAGTTCCTAAAGATTTCAGGTCTGGTAATATTTCAATCCCCGTGATTAAAATATTACCTATTGCCCCTTCATAGAAGAGGAATGCAAGGATCAGGAACTGCGTGATGTGCCCACAGTCAGACATCTAGTAAGTGGGGAAGCTGGGATTCAACGGGTCTGCTGCTGGAGTCTGAGCTCTTAACCCAGCACCATGCTACCTCTCAGGGGTAGGTCTCAGCACAATACAAAAGACTTAAGTCTAGGAGTTAGGCACCTCTTAAAAGCTACCAGTGTAATCTTAGACAAGTCAGCCCATCTTATACTTAGATTTCTCAATTGTGAAGCAACCATAATAGGGACCACTGTGAATGCCTCAAACATAATCAACAGCATGCAAGCTTGAGAGGCAGAAATCCTCTTCAATTATGAAATGGTACCATCACTGAGATTTTCAAACTGAAGACCAGCTCAAGCCCTAAAAAGCCACAGAAGGCTTATCAGAGGAACCCTACAATCCTCCATAAGAATTGGAGTTTCATTTGGCATCTCTATTCTCTGACCCTCAGGAAACACATTAAAACAAATGGAATACCTACTGAGTTTCCCCAATTGACTTTTTAAATTTTTGGATGTAAGAAGACCTCAAGACCTACCCATTTACAGGCCTTTTCCACCCACTGACAGCAGGAATCCCAGATCTGCTCATTTCTGATCCTATTCAGGCTTCTCTATCTAAGTGGCCTCTTGCAAACAGCTGAACCATGGTCAACTATGTGCAAAATAGTGAAAAGATGTATTGTTAGCATCTTTCCATCTCCCATCAGTTTTCTTTCTCTTTTGCTTATTGGCTTCCACTCTCACGACTTCTTATAAAATGCCTGCCCCTGTAGCAAAGACTCCAAGCACCTGCATTCTCCCCATCAAAACTCCCCTTCCCTGGATCCCATGATTCAAGCAAGTTCTGTCTAAGTGACTGACATGTTTGTCTAATGAGCAGATACTGTCATCTTACATCCACACAGCCCTAGCCTGCAAAGTTCTGTACATATACGGTCTAATTTAATAATGTGACAGCTCTCTGTACTGTTTCATCATCCCATTTCACAGCTGCAGAAATTGAAACTTAGAGATTTGAAGCCATTTGCTTAAAATCACTCAGCTACTTTGTGACAACGCTAAAGTTTGAACCAGGTCTTGGGATTCTATGTTCAGAGTTCTTTCTACTCTATCACACTGCTCACCAACCAAATTTGTACTAATAAACAGTATTCGCCAATGCAGGAGTTTTTAAACAGCATCCACAAGCACCTGAAAGCACAGAAAAATGTTAAGGGTATGCTTTTTAATCAGACATTTGGGGAGAGGAAGTATCCATGGCTTTTAACACTTAACAGATTATTAAAGATACCCAAGACCCAAAAAGTTAAGAAGTATTGTTAATATGAGTGATGAGGTATGCACTCCTATTTTTCCAGCTCAGAAGGTGATGAGTCTTATAACATTCCAGAAAGGGCCATTTCCTCTATTCATCCTTAAATGAGCTCTGTTGTCCAATTTCATGCTTAGATTAAAACAGGCAATTAGGAGGAGATTTGCCTTTATTTCTATTAAAACAAGACTTCCCCCTTTTTAAGCATCATCTTTACTGGATTTTGAAGCTAAGAGAAGGAAGGAATCAAACAGCACAGATCTAAAAGAGGTACTGGAGCCTGGTACACATTCCCAGTGAATTTTTCTTCCTTCTTTTCCCCACCATCCTCTCAAGGCCTTAGCTCAATGGTTTTCAAACTCAGCTCTAAGCAATGTAAGGATGGCAACTCCTGGTGGAGTGGGGCAGTGGGGGAGGAATGGGGGGTGTACTCATCAGGGTTCTCCAGAGAAATCGGACCAGTTATGATGTATATATCAATATATGTCCATTATCTATCACTACATGTAAAGAAAGAAACAGACAGACAGACAGAGAGGTTTATTCTAAGGAATTGTCTCACACGATTGTGGAGGCTGGTAAGTCCAGTACCTGAAGGGTGACAGCCGGCTGGAGACCCAGAGAAGAGCTGATGCTCCAGCTCAAGCACGAAGGCTATCTGCTGCAGACCTCCTTCCTGCTCCGGGGACGTGAGTCTATTTGTTCTACTTGGCCCTTCAACTGATCATTTGAGGCTCACCTACAACATGGCGGGCATTCTGCTTTACTCAGAGCCCACTGGATTAGAGGTTAATCTCATTCAAAGCCACCCTCACAGGAATATCCATAATAATGTTTAACTAATTATCTGGGCATCATAACCCAGCCAAGCTGACACATAAAATTAATCATCACAGATGGTTCTGTCATCACTACCCCATCCACACCCAACGAGAGCAACTTTTTATGAAGTTTAAAAGTTTGTTTGAAAGATGGGTTCTGTTACACATTAATAATACTTTTCTAAAGGGTTAATCTACTATCTTAATCCAGAGTAACAATGGAGGCAGAAATCTGGCTCTGCACACGTGGGGTCCTGACACCATCAGGAATAAAGTAGCCCTTATACCTAATTAACTCACACACTTGCTCTTAACTCCCTCCTACCCAGTCTCTGGAGTGCAAATGGGAAATCTTTTCTAAACACAGATCAGATAATACCAACTTCCCAGGGCTTCCTCATCGATCTAAGGATAGCATATGAATGTCCTTTCACCAGCCAACAAAGCCTGGGTGGTTCAGCTTCTACCTCTACTCAAAATTTCTTCTTATTCTTTTTATCACTCTTACTTTTTTTCATTCCAGCCACATTGGGTTTATCTGCCCCTAGCTTACTGCCCCACCACAGGAGCTCTGAACATGCTGTTCCCTCTGCCATGAATTCCCTTCCCTTCCCCTCGTCAACTATGTGGCTCCTAATCGAAACTCAGCTAAGCAACCCCTGCCCAGGAAATCCCTTCTTTACCTCCCTGCCTAGATCAAATTCCCCTACTAGAAGCTTTCATTGCCACATGTAACTCTTATCCACAGTACTTAGAATACTAGCAAATTCACATTTATTGATATAGTATGTTCAAATGTCAAACACACTCTCCATTCTATCCCCAGTGACTACTGTAGTGTTTGTGTTTAGCAAATATTTGCTGAATAAATAAAATACACTGCTCTATGATCCACACAGCAGTGTGTAATGATGCAGCAGGAGAAATGCATCCTAAGGATTCCTTCCCCAATTTGAACATTCAAGTCCAGATTGGCTAAAATTAAGGACCTTCTTGAGAAATCCCTCATCTCATTCTGACCTGCTTTTATGTTTAATCTGCCACTTACAAAGCTCAGGAGGCAATGCCCCACTGAAAACAATCTTCAAATGCCATGTCCCATTTTCGCAGTTTCTTTACCTTACTAACTATTGAGCAGATCCCATGTTGTCACAGAAGAAAAAACAAAATCTTTTGTTCTCACTTTGGAAAATCTCATTAATGAAACTGTAGCGTTAATTTATGCACAAACATCTGATTGCAATGCATCCACCATATAGGCTCAGATTTAAAATACCTCCTCTTGAGCAAAAACGTTTTTCTCTTCCCAAAGTAGGAAGGCTTTGTCTAACGGTGGGTGCAGGTACTGGCTCAACTAAAGCCTTCCCTTGTGAGAATGCAAGTTATCTAGGAAAAGGACTGCCCCATAAGCACCCTGCCTCACATCCACTGTCTTGTCAGATATAAGCCAAAACACGGAGCTTTGCATTCAAGGCTCTAGGACAGGGTGCCAACCTGCTTTGGCATCCTACCTTCCTGCTACACCTGCCACGTATGTGGTGAGCATCCAGCATAAAGAAATAGAGAACATGGTCCCTTGCCATTCTCCCAGCCTGCCCTGTGCTTTTCCATGCTTTATTAAGCCCTAAATTGATTTTTAGAAATAATATTTGTGAAGTGTATAAAGTGTTTTTTAAAAGAGATGTTGACTAGTAAACTTTGTTAAGGTCTTCCAGCACTGTAATTATTAAATCAGCTTAGGTCACATGAGTCTCTGACTCCCTAGAGCCCTTTCTCCCTGCCCAGGGCCGAAGCTGGTCACTATGACGATCCCTGTGCTCCCACGTGCTCATCACTTGGGCTCCGCCTGCTGCCATTTTAACTTCAAGGAGAAGATATTCTGGACAGTATAAGGACTCTTCTAGATTCTTGGTAATTAATGTGCTACACCTATTTTCACATTTTAACACCTTTGAAATCAGGCATGTCTTCCAATCCCTGTTGACCAGAAAGCAGTCATGATAGACTTTCCATTGCTGTAGCACAAAACTTGCAGAAGGGGAACAATGACTGAGAAGAAACTCCAGAAACGAGTGTTGAGAGCTTTTTTTTAACCCCACCCTCCCAAACCAAGTATTTGGGAGGGGTAAGGAGAGAGAGGAGGTAAACCAATGGATCAAGTCACATTCCAGGAGTGGGGGTCCACAGTCACCTCACTCTCCATAATTGTACATCTGCCTTAAGGGTCCAGCACTAAAGGCTTGGAAATTTATCTATGGATTCTTTCATGAAATGCTTTGTATCACCCACACACCTGAAGGCACAGAAGACATTATGTGGAAAAGCACAGACAACATACTTTGGTAATTCTAAGAAGTCAAACTCTGAATGAGAAAGTTAAAGAAAACCTTAAGTATTGTATTTCACTTCTTTTACATATGCACAAGATGAATATATGATTTTTAAAAATCTATTTCTAATTAGTGATCTTTCAAAAAGTATAAAATAGAAACTTCAAAATTTCTTTAAAAGTATTAAATCCTACTTTAACTGGCAGTAGTTGTGATATTGTGATTTATAATAAGAAATATATATTTGGCCTTCGCCTATTGTTCCTGGCATGGAGCTCTTAAAACCCTTGAAATTTCCTAAGTGAGGAGCATGATCCAAGTGTCTTTTGTTATGTCAATGAGGTGACCTTTGAACCCCATCAAAGGATGGGTGGTGCTTGCCAGGAGAATCAACCTCGTGATTAGAAGGTTGAAACTTTCATTCCTACCCCTTGACCACGGACGAGAGGAGAGGAGCTGGAGGTTGAACCAACAGCCAGTAGCCAATGGTTTAATCAACCATGCCTTCATAATGAAGCCTCCATAAAAACCTGAATGATGGAGTTTCGAGAGCTTCCAGATTAGTGAACACATGGTGATTTGGGGAGAGTGGTATGTCCCAAGAGGGCATGGAAGCTCCTTGCCCTTTCCCCATACTTTTCCCCAGGCATCTCTTCCATCTGGCAGTTGGTGAGTTATACCCTTTTATAATAAACTGGTGATCTAGTAAGTAAAATGCTTCACTGAGTTCAGTGAGCTGTTCCAGAAAATTAATCAAAGAGTATATACTCACAGAACCCAAGAACGGACTAATAGTTACCAAAGGGAAAGGAACTGAGGAATATGGGTGGGAAGGGAGGGACAAGGGGGAAAAGGGGGTATTACGATTAGCAGACGTAATGTGGGGGAGGGGGGCACGGGGAGGGCTGTACAACTCAGAGAAGACAAGTAGTGATTCTATAGCATCTCACTACGCTGATGGACAGTGACTGTAATGGGGTTGGTGGGGGGGACCTGATGAAGTGGGTAGTTTAATAACCACAATATTGCACATGTAACTGTAGATTAATGATATCAAAATAAATTATTTAAAAAAAAAGAGTATATATTGTTGGAGCCTCCAAGCTATAGCCAGTGGGTCAGAAGCACAGGTGACAACTTGGACTTCTGAGGGGCATCTGAAGTAGGGGGATGGCGGGGTGGAAGCAGGCTTGTGGGACTGAGCCTTTAACCTGTGGAGTCTGACACTAGATAGATACAGTCAAATTGAGTTGAATTGTAGGACGCTCAGCTGGTATTGGCAAATTGCTTGGTGGTGTGAGGGAACACCCCTCTCTCAGCTCCTGCCCCTGCCACACACATTGCAATGGTGTATCAGAACCTGTTTAGTAATATATAAAATGGCATATCTTACAACGGATAGTTGCTTAGATTTAATGAAACATGATGTGTTTCTCATTTCAAAGTACTGCAGTGATCTTCTGGGTTAGCCATCAGTCTTGCCTGAGATTGGTGAGCATGCACAGGCCCCCTAGGTCAGCCCAAGTATGAAAAGAAAATAGACTGTACAGAAGTGAAAATACGTGGGCTGACCCCCTGGACAAACCCACTGGAGTCCTCACCCCTGCCCTGAAAACCTCTCTTTAAATGAGACTCTTCTCACTTGTACTCACATCTAAGCTGTGCCTCTGGACTTCTTGAAATTGAACACTATTTCATATCCATTTATGTGTCTCTCAAAATGCCCGACACAAAAATCTGACACACATTAAACCCTCGATGAATGTGGGTTGAGCTGATGATGTCTTCTGTTGAAATTCCACTCTTAGCCACATTTATCCAGTATATCGCTGCTTCAAAGCTTACATCTTCCCTGAAATGCTAATCCCCCTTAAATGTTGCTCCTAAGCGGCAGTTCAAATATTTGCCATTGTTTCCTTATTAGCACGGCATGTCTGCTGTTGCTGATCTCTTCAAGTCACTGCTAAGAAAACATAAGCTGCTCTACCAACAGGAAGGACGTTGCTTTTCCTGCACACCACCAGATTATTCACAGCTGGGTTCTATAAAGAAGCAGCACTGGTCTCCTTATGTGTGTGATCTCTGACCAGTCAATAGTGGCTCTCTGAAAAACCACAAGAGTACTGAGGCCACATCTGGCTCAGCAAGGAAGAGCTGTGATCGCTGATGTCCGCCGTGGGACACACCCGGGCCCCACTGCCCATCTGCCACACCTGACCTACACAGCATGATTCACGCAGCGCCGAAAGTTTCCCTCAGATGCGCATGTAAACATTAAACTGATTTCTGTATAGGTTTCTTTGGTGTTCATAAGTTGTTTTTCAAGGTCATCCTGACTTCTTTCTCTGTACAAATTTTGTGTATATATGTGTGTGTGCATGTGTGTGTTGGTTTTGTTACATAATCAAATCTATAAACATTTTTCTGCATTGTTTCTGGCAGACTTATTTTAATTAAAAATGATCCTATTCTGATACACTGGAAACTTGCACCCATAATTTTCAGTAGTATTTTTAGGATTATATATATATTTAAATCACAGATCTACCTGGAATTGATTTTGGTGTTAGAAATGAAATGGGGATCCAGTTTTACTTTTTTCCCATGTAAAATACCAATTTTATATCAATTATGGAAATTTTCCTCCATTAATTTGGACTGCCTTTTGGATCTACCTATATTCTATTTTATCAGGCAGTTAACTCTGCTCATTTCTGTGCCATTAGCATAAAAGTTCAATTACTATAGCTTTACGGTATATTTTGGTGTCTGGTTGAACATATTCTCCCCCATTCCTCTTGTTTTCAGCAATTAGCTGGCTAATTTATATATTTACTCTTTCAAGTAGACTTTAGAATCATTTTGTCAAATTCAGAAAAAAAAATTCCATTACAATTTTAATGAATTTTGTATTTATAAATTACATGAAAGATAATTTAATTCTTCATAATATTAAATTTCCCTACTCCCACCACAAAATAATTACCTCCTAGTCTATGAAGCTCCTTTGTGGTCACTCAGCACAGTCTCATTCTTTTCTTTATCAATGTCCTGAGCATTTCTTGTGAAGTTTATGCCAAATAACTTAGGTTTTAAACACCACTGCAAAAGAATCTTTTATCCAATATATTTTCCAGCTGGCTGCTATTGATGTTTAAAAGAAAGTTATTTTTTTGTACACACTTTTGTTTACTGCACACCTTACTAAGTTTGTTGTTTCTGGAATTGTTAGTTGGTTTTCACTGATGTTGTTTTGCATTATAAAATCATAGGATAATATAATTTCCCTTTCTTTTTTCCAAAGCCAATTCCACTTACTTGTATTTCTTCTGTAACCATGGTGGTTAGCAACATCAGAAAAATGTTCAAAAGCTGGGTTAAGAACAGGCATCTGGTTTCATTTCTGAGATAAAGGAAATAGTGTTTTAGCATTAGACATTATTCCAGTTGTCAGTTTGAGATCCTGTTAAAGAAAATATTTTCTATAGCCATTTTACTTGAGGACTTATTATCAAGAATACATGTTAAAGTTAAGGGAAGGCTTTTACGAGCATCTACTGAAATGAGACATGCTTTGCTTCCTCAGTCCTTTGTATTAGTCAGTTATGGTTGCAACAGTGCTGTGTAACAAACCAGTCCAAAAATCAGTGAGTATACATCTATTTTCAGCTCTGACATGTAAAAACTTGGAAGTCATTCTTCTTATCTTTACAAGGAAAAAATGGCTGGAAAAACTGAAAATCAACTTTTCTTGACCATATCAAAAAACTGAAGATGTAAGGAATCTGGAGAGAGAGACACACCCAGAAAGACACAACTTGGATTTTACCTGGAGCAGAAACTACTGAAACCACAAATTGCTAAGAACACTTAAATGGTCAATTCCGATGAATTGCTAGAGGCTGTAGTATGACTAGTGAGAGACTGGTAGCTATTAGAGCCCACAGTCCTGCAGAGGGAGGCCCACATTTTCATGGGCTTTAACTTCAGCAACCCCATGAGGTTTTCATTGTGATGATAAAAAAAGATTTTTTTGTGGTTCTGTCAGAGAAAAGGCAAAAGTAATCACTATGGCCAAAGTATTGTCCAAAACAAAGGCCTGTTCTCCAGGGGAAAAGCTACCAGGACTTCGGCCCAGCTAGAAGCATTTTTTTCCATGTCAGTCCCTCCTAGCATTCCTATCTTACCTAAGGGAAAAATATAACAACAGGGGTCAGAGCTCCAAGGAAACAGATTGACAGCATGGCAGCCAGGGAAGGGAGTAGAGGGTAGGGGGAAAGTAAAGTTATATCAAGGAAAAAACCTCGTGGAGCTTATAGCACCAAGATACAGGCTACTAACAAGTTGATATTTAATTGGAAGAGTATAGGCTACTTCTCATCCACCTTAATACCACACCAACAGTTCAGAAAATTAAACTACAACTCATCAAAATTTGGGGGATATAGTGAAAGCAGTACTTCAGGGAAAAGTTATAGCATTAAAAGCATTTTGGAAAAGAAGAAAGTTCTAAAATCAATTATCTAAGCTTCTACCTTAGGAAACTAGAAAAAATACAGCAATCTAAGCCTAAAGCAAGCAGAACAAAATAAACAGTAAAAACAAGAGCATAAATCAATGAACTGAAAACAGGACAATAATAAAGAAAATAACAAAACCAGAAGCTGATCTTTTTAAAAGACCAATAAAATTAACAAATCCCTAGATGAGCTAACTGAGGGAAAAAGAAAGAAAACAAAATTACAAGTAACAGAAATGAAAGAGCAGTTATCCTTACTGATCTCATGGACAGTTAAAGGATAAAAAGGAATACTATGAGACTCTAGATCCACAAAATTGATAACTTAGATGAAATGGACAAATGCCTTGAAAGAAATAAATTACCAAAATTCACACAAAGAGAAATACATAAATAGAATACAACAGGCCTATATCTACTTAACCAATTGAATCAATAATTAATAACCTTCTAAAAAGAAAGTACCATGTCCAGAATGTATCACTGATGAATTCTACTAAAGATTTAAGGAAGAAAGAATACCAATTCTCTACACTCTTTTCCAGGAAACAGTAGAAGATGGAACAGTTCCTAACTCAGTCTATGAGGTCAGCATTACCCTGATACCAAAACCAGATAAAAATATTATAAGAAAGGAAAGCTATAAGTCAATATATTTCATGAACATAAGATACAAAAGTCCTCAACAAAATATTAGCAAATTAGATACAATTTGTAAAAGAGACAATACATTACAATCTAGTGGCATTTATTCCAAGTATGCAAAGATGGTTCAATATTGGAAAATAAATTTAAATCAGTATATCAACAGGATAAAGAAAAAAATTATTTGATTTTATCTATTGATACAGAAAAAAAACATTTGAAAACTCTTAACACCCATTCAGGTTTAAAAAAACTCATCAAATTAGGAACAGAAAAGAACTTTCTCAACTTAATAAAGAATATCTACCAAAAGCACAGCACTAATGTCATATCTAATGGCGTCAAGACTGAATACTTTTCCCCCTAAGATCAGGAACAGGGCAAAGACATCTTATTTCTCTAATCCTATTCAAAATCATACTATATGTCCTACCAAAGGCAATAAGACTACAGAAGGAAATAAAATGTATATAGATTGGGAAGCAAGAAATATGCTACCTTTTCTTCATAGATTGTCTAGGTAGAAAATCCCAAGGAATCAAAAAAAAAAAAACTCCTGGCATTATAAGCAAGGAAAACATGATCACAGACTACAAGGTTTATATATAAATCAACTGTTCTTCTTGTGTACCAGGAATGAATAAGTGGAATTTTTGAAAAGTTTCTAATATCATTCACAGCAGCACTCTAAAAAATGAAGCAGGTACAAATCAAACAAAATATGCACAGGATCTATAAACAGAAAACTACAAAACTCTGATGAAAGATATCAAAGGAGATCTAAGGAAATGAAGATTATTCCATATTCATAGATGGAAGATTGAATATTGTTAACATATCAATTCTTCCCTACTTGGCCTATAGACTCAACACAACAAACTAATTCTAAAATTAATTAACTGATTCTGAGTGTATATGGGAAGACAAAAGACCCAGAATATCCAACACAACACTGAAGCGGAAGAACAATGTTGAAGGACTGATAACAATGCAATTTCAAAACTTACTATAAAGCTAAAGTAATCAAAACAACATGTTATTAAGGAAAAATAGACACATAAAATCAATGTAATAAAACAGGGAGCCCAGAAATAGAGCACCCATACATAGTCAACTGACCTTTGCAAAGGAACAAATGCAATTCAATGGAGAAAGAACAGCCTTTTCAGCAAATGGTGCTGAAACAATTGGATGTCCAGATGCAAAAATAAATGTCACCAAAAAGAAAAACCCCTCAAAAAGCAATACTTTGTTCACAGGCACAAACTATACAACTTCTACAAGAACAAATAGGAGAAAATCTATTTGACCTTACATTTGATGGTGAGTTTTTAGATACAACACAAAAGTGTGACACACACACACAAAAACTGATAAATTGGACTTCATTAAGGTCAAAAAAACTTCTTTCCTACAAAATACACTATTGTGAGAATCAAAAGACAAGCTACAATCTAGGAAAACATTTCCAAAGCACAAATGTGATAAAGGACCTGTAAACAAAATAGACAAAGAATCTTAAAATTCAACAATAAGAAAACAACCCAATTTAAAAATGGACAAAAGATCTGAGGAGACACCTCACCAAAGAATAAATACATTTGACAAAGAAGCATATGAAAGATGTCTGAAATCATTTGTCTTCAGAGAATTGCAAATTAAAACAAGATACCACTAAGCACCTATTAGAATTGTTAAAATCCAAAACACTAACAACATCAGATGCAGGCAAGGATGCTGAGTAACAGGAGCTCTCTTCCATTGCTAGTGGAAATACAAAATGGCATTGTCATTTTGGATAACAATTGGCAGTTTCTTATAAAGCTAAACATTATCTTATCATACAATCACACTCCTAGGTAGTTACTCAACTGAACTGAAAACAGGCTCACACAAATGCCTGCACATTAATGATTACAGCACCTCTATTCATAATTGCCAAAAACTGGCAGCAACCATGATACCCTTCAATAGGTGAATGGATAAACAAACTGTGGTACATTCATACAATGTATGAATACTATTGAGCTCTAAAAGGAATGAGCTAACAAGCCAAGAAAAGACGTGGATGAATCTTAAATGCATACTGTTAAATGAAAGAAGACAGTCTTAAAAGGCCACATATTATATGAGACCAGTTATATGATGTTATGGAAAAAGATAAAACTATAAGATGATAAAAACAGTGATAGCCAGGGGCTCAGCAGAAGCTGTGGAAATCATAACAGGTGTAACAGAGGGATTTTTTAGGGTGGTGAAAGCATTCCATGTGATACTGTAAAGATGATACACCACACTATGCATTTGTCAAAACCCATGAATTTGGGTTTGACAGCACAAACAGTGAGCCCTATCGTATGCAAATTCTTTAAAAAAAAGGATTTAGGAAATCAGAGGATCCCAGGATGGAATACAGCATGTGACAGAAGAATCTAAATGTATTGCTAATATATGAAATAACCTCACTGAAAGCAGTGTGAAAATAGGTACTGACCTAGCTACCTTTAGGAATCAGTAAGACTAAAGGCGAAAAGAATTTTATATAAACAGCATACCCAATTTGATAAAGTTGATTACCACGGGTGTATGGGTTAACAATTCTGATACTGCTACACATATCCTGGGGTTAAACAATTAAATAAATAAATGGCAAATGGTGGAAAGTAAGTTTTTCACCCTTGGAGTGGGAGGTTACAGATAAGCAAGGGCAGGTGGCTAGAATATCCACGTGGTAATGGATTAGAGTTGGAGACATCCATAAGGACTCATATTTAGTTTAATATAGATATAGCCGATTGCTTATAGAAATGTTCACAGATATGCAATACACAGGTTCATATACACACATACCACTTTGCCTCCTCAGCTGGGAAGGATGAGAAGCAACACCTCCTCATAACAACAAGAACATCACCCTGATGTTGGCTTCTGATCATTCTGCAATAAAAGCAAGTAGGTCTCCTTGGAGAATATTTGATTCTAGGACTGGGGAAAGAAATATACAAGATGAGCCTGGAACTTCTTGTAGGGCTAAAAAGTAAAAAAGTATTCCCCAAAAACCCACAAGGACGAGACATGAAAAGGGACAAAAGAGCCAACTGAAAGGGCTTGCAGTGGCCAAAGCTGGAACAATTTGAGCAAAACAAAACAAATAAAAAAGTAGTGGATTACAGCCTAAAGTATGAAATGCATATCCATGAGTCCATGCCAACACAAATACATGATTACATAAATAAATAACTGAAGGAGAAGAGCTAAAACTCCCAAGAGTAAGAATTTTCACTGATTTATCTGGATACTCCACGCTCAACACATGACTCCCCACTTCTTAGGTGTGGACTGTGCACAGGGATTTCCTTCTAGAAAATGCAATACAGAAAGGGGCTGCAGGTGGAGAGTGACTTTACCGTGGAGAAACCTGCCAAGCACCACCTCAGATTATAAAGATTAACATCAACATTAATAAGTCATCTTATTGGCATATATACCCTTGATGAGAATGGCATTTGATCTCTGTAGTTTTCTTTCTAAAACCCCATAACCTCCGCCTAGTCATGGGAAACACACCAGACAATTCCCAATTGAGGGGCATTCTATAAAATGCCTGACCAGCACCCCAAACTGTCCAAGTCATCAAAAACAAGGAAAATCTGAAACCCTGTCACAGCCAAGAGGAGCTTAAGAAGACATGATGACTAAATGTAATGCGGTCTACTAGATGGAATCCTGGAACAGAAAAACAAAGGAAATCTGAATAAAATATGGACTTTGATTAATAATAATCTATCTAATTGTGACAAATGTACCATACGGAAGTAAGATGTTCATAATAGGGGAAACAGTGTGTGAAGCATATGGGAACTCTCTCTACTGTTTCATAATTTTTCTGCAAATCTAAAACTGTTCTAAAATTAAAAGTTTATATTAAAAATTAATGGATACAACAACAAGCATGGATTTTTCTTGCACGATGGTCTCTAGAGTAGATGAGGCAGCTCTGCTCCAGGCTGCAGGTTGGCTGGGCTTAGCTCCAGATTAGGGTTGAGTTCAGTCTTTCCCTATATGTTTCTACATTCTCCTTGTACCAGAGCTACCTGGGGCATGTTCCTGTCATGGTGAATGGCAGATGTGCAAGAGGTCAAACCACAGAAGCACACTGAAGATCTGTGTTCATATCATGTCATCTACCATCCCATTGGCCAGGCAAATCACATGGCCAAGCCCAACATCAATGGGGTAAATGTATATTCCACCTACTCTACATGCCAAAGGGTGGGAGGGGAGCTAAAGAATTGAGAACAATTATCAAATCTACAATAGTCTGTCCTTCTATATGGTATTGTATCAGGATGGTTTGGTTGCAAGCAACAGAACAAATTTTGACTATCTTACACAAAAAAAGAATTTTTTGGAATTATATGGAATAGTTCATGAACAAAAAGAAAATCTGAAGAATCAAGGTTCAGAAATATAGGAAGCCAGGCAACTGCAGGAATCTAGATAAGAGAAGCTAGTGGTTATTCTCATGGTATTCTGCCACCCAACAAGTGAGCACCTATCATTTCCTACACTTGCATCAGTATATTCTAAATTCAAATACCCAGATGAAAGAGTACAGTTCATCTGGTTTAGTCTGATATTTCCTCCAACACTAGGATACTAGTAAAGGGAGCAGAAGTGCATTCCTGGAATAAATTCTCCCTGATTATGGTGTGTTATTATTTTAATATATTACAGAACTCATTAGTTAATATTTTATTTAGTACTTTTTTTATATGCAAAGGACTCTCTTCATTTTTCCTTTTTGCATGTGTGCTATGTTTCTGCTTTTTTTAAAAAAAGGGTCCTTGTGCCTATTTTTGTTTCAACAGCTTATATTAACTAGGAACATTGCTGCTTAAACACTGAAAACCATCCATAAAATCATCTGGACCTAGTAATTTTTTTAATACATATTTATGTTTACTTCTTGAGTCAATTTTTGAAATTTACATTTGAAATTTACCTCTTTCTCTTCCCTAACTCATGTATTTGTGCTTTATCTTACTTTTTCCTCTTTATTTCATTAGCTTTGAATTATTTCTTCATTGGTTTTTAAATAATTTTAAATAATCCACCTTTTCTTTTTCTTCTAATTAATTGCATTATTAAAATTAATATGTATAAAATTCATATTTATGTTTTGTTAGGTTTTTGTTAGACAACTTCTTGCACTGAATAGTTAATTCATCTTTTTTCTCATTTTTTAACTAACAGATATTTAAGGTTATGAATTTTCCACTCAATACAACTTTGGCTACATTGTATTACTTTTTATATGTGGGTCTTCTCAGTGTATGTATTTTCTAAATATTCAGCAAATGCTGTTTGAGCTTTATCTTTGACCAAGGAATTATCCAATCAATATATTTATAATTTCCAGTTGGTATTTTCTGCTTATTTATTTGCATCTCCATTTATTAATTATTTCCAGGTTTTTCAGAAAATAGGAATTGGTTTATTTCTACTTTGGAGACTATTGAGAGTCTCTGTATGGCTGGAATGAAGGTCAATATTTACACATCTTTCTTGGGGTTCTTAATTACTTCAGAGAAAATCACAGATGAATCTACTTTGTAGTTCTAGGAGGCAGTCTATGGCTCATGCAGAAACCCACAAACTGCCTACCCTTGCTATTTAATCAGTATTTTTTAAAATTGCTTTATAGGAAAACCCTATATGAATTTTAAAGTAAACTAGTATGTGAAATTCCCCTAAGTTTTGTAAGATGCTACAGAGCTTGAGACAGGATGATATAAGATCTGGATCCAAACTCTTAGCTCTACCACAAGCCAGCTGTCTGACCTCGGGCAAGCCACCCATGCTCTCTGAACTCCAGTTTCATCACCTCCCTGCAAAGGAGGCTGAAGCACTTGTCTTAGAAAGCTCAGGTCTCTCTAACTAAGTCTGGAATTTTCAAAAGACACTGGGAAGCAATATCTCCAGCCCCATTATGCAAAATGAGGTGACAGAAATAAATGATCCGAAAGGTCCCAACCAGCTTTAAAACTTCACAATTGGAACAATTTAGTTACCCATGGTCCTTTATTTTAACTGCCTGAGCAACTGTACCTGGATTAAAAGGACCCATATTGTAGGAAAGAAAGGAGGAAGAATTAGGTTCACGTCCTGGCTCTAGCAATAACTGGCTCTGTCACCAGATAATAATATCTGGTAGATATTATTATCTACCAGATGTCCAAACACTCTGACCCTTATTTATCTCATCTTTAAAATGGACATAATATGAGCAATCCCTCACAAAGCCTAAATAAGATAAAAAATAGAAACTGCTTTATAAATTGTGAGGTGTCATAAAGCACTAGTTCCTGTTTATTACATATTCATACAGTATTGATGTCTCCAATGTCTTATGTGTTTTATAGGGTGTTAAATGCAATGGAATTGTTAAACTTACTGCCTTTTATTAAACAGGCAGTCACAGGCCAGTCTAAATAGCAAAAACAAAGGAAGAGGTATTCTGCCTGAATTATCTGGGTAATCACAGCTAAATCACTTTGATGAGGAAAGAAGAGTAAGAATTAAGATTATCTCAAGGCTGGGGAAGGACTTAATAAACTCACTACATCTCCTTATGCCCCATTATTTCATAAAATTGAGAATGAAAGAGAATTACATTACAGTACACACTGAAAAGGAAATGAAACCATAAATTCACATCAGACTACTATTAGCATGGGACAGAGGCATGCCTGATGACTAGGGTGTCAAATGAGTTTTCACATAAGGTGCTAATCGTTTGTATTTTAAAGAACATAATAAACCAACACACTGTTGCTTTCTCCAAACTCTAAAGCTATATGAGGAGCCATTTTGTAAATCTCAGCCTACTGATATTAGTGCACACAAGCAGTCTATATCTGATTTCCGTAGGTGTGAGCTAAGGAAAATGGATTCCAAAGACTTCTTCCTTCAGCAAAGAACAATCCCGTGTTTGTCTGAGTAAGCCTGCTAGATATGCTGAGATATGCTTCCTGTTCTTTTAAGCTCCTCAGAAAAACATTTATGATCAGCTGTGATAACAATTATAAATTGACCGTCCTACCACTGAGTTCAAAGTCATACATTCTGGAGTTGGGCTCTCAGACCAAACTCAAACCGAGTACCACGAAGAGGCCAGCTGAAAAGCCACTCAATCGGTCACATACTAAACCCAGCTGAATTGCTGTCATAGTATATTCTCTAAAGGAAAACAACACCACACTTTTCTTTTATTAAGATATTATTGATATACACTCTTAGGAAGGTTTCACATGAAAAAACAATGTGGTTACTACATTCACCCATGTTATTGTGTCCCCCCCATACCCCATTGCAGTCAGTGCCCAACAGTATAGTAAGATGCCACAGCCACTGTTTGCCTTCTCTCTGTGCTACACTGTCTTCACCATGATCCCCCCCACACCATGTGTGCCAATCATAATAACCCTCAATCCCCTTCTCCCTCCCACCCCACCCATCCTCCCCCACCCCTCCCCTTTGGTAACCCCTAGTCCCTTCTTGGAGTCTGAACACCGCATTTTTTTAATAGAAGTCCTCCTTATATTGTCCAATTTTCTCTGCAGAACAAAGGATGATGCTAAAAAGGCCAATGTCACTGATTCAGTCTGTGTCCAGGCCACTTAACTTTATCTTGATCCTGAGGCATGATTTGTCTGCTTGTGGACCTGTAACCTTCAGTACGAAGAGCACGCATTTATGAAATGGGAGTAATAATAAACTCACTGCCTGCCTCTAGTAGGTTGAATGGTGACCCCCTAAAAAGAAACGTCTACATGCTTACCCCTAGAGCCTGTGCATATAACTTTGAGAAAAATAGTCTCTGCAGATATAAGGATCTCGAGATGAGATCACCCTGGATTATTTGGGTGGGCCTTAAATCCAATGACAGGTGTCCTTATAATAGTCAGAAGAGGAGAAAAGAGAGACTTAGAAAGAAGAAGGCCAAGTAAAGATGGAGCAGAGACTGGAGTTATGCATCCAGAAACCAAGGAATGCCTAGCGCTGCCAGAAGCTGGAAGAGGTGAGGAAGAATTCTCCCTCACACACTTCAGAGGAAATCTGGCCCTGCCAGCAACTTAATTTTAGACTTCTGGCCTACAGGACTGAGAGAATAAATAGTTTTAAACCACCAAGGTTGTGGTCATTTGTTTTGGCAGCCACAGGAAACTAATACACGACTTTAATAGGATTGTAACTAATTGTAAGTAAAGAGTTAGTATCATTTTAGAATTGACCAAGGCCTGCCTGGGAAAATGAAGGTCAGAATCCTATTTTCTTGGAAACTGTTATAGAATTGAGATTAATGTAGACTGTTATGCTGGCCTGGTTTACTGTGAAAGTCTGGTCTGTAGAGCTGTGAGTCACCATGCAGACCATGCACATATGTGGACAGAAGTGTAAAAAGACCAGGGCAAACTAAGGCCTCAGCTGCTCTCTGTAAGAGTGACCTGCATACACAGTTCTTGTTCTGCATAAGCTTACACACCCTTTTGGGTAAGGAGGCAAAGGAAGCTGTGTCCTTGGGTAGCAGCTGAGCCTGTTGATGACGCAGAGATACTGTAGAGCCTGCTTTTCCTGTCCTGTACCTTTTTACACAGCTGAGTAAAGACCGTAGTTAATTAAGACCTATTGCATCTTGTGAATGTGATATCCAATTCTAACCTGTGCTCACCACCATACCATACTGATGATTTATATTAGGTATTATGTGCATTTTCTCAATTAATCCTCACATTATTATGAAATTGGAATGATTATATCCCCTTTTTGAGATGAAGTTTAGCACTTAATCATCCAGTAACTATTCAGAACTCACCTTGTGTTTTTTAATTATAAACCTCACATTATGCTTCTCCCTATTGGCAAGATCAAGTAAGTTGAGGATATCTTGCCAAAAAGTCATCAACTGATAGTCCCTCAGGTTACACCTGTTTCCCACACGTTCTGTTTCTATTTATAAACTACACTAGTTGACAACTGTCTAAAATCAGAAAACTTGACATTAAGATCTGAATTTCTAGCTTATACCTAATAATCACATCTTATAACACAGAGCTCACCTTCTTTCAATATGCTGGAGCTGACCAATGATGGTCTCTGAATAGTGATAGAAACCTCCAGTTCACTGAAATCTCCACCATTCCTTCTTGCCTCCCCAAACACTGAGGATAAGGGTTAATTACCATTCATCATTTTATGCCCAGCCCAAGTAATATACATGCACCCATACATATTTCTTCTTGGTGGCCACTTGAGGTATATGAACTTGTAATCCTAATATCAGCTTTCTACTGCTGCCGTAACAGGTAACCACAATTTTAGTGACTCAAAACAATACCCATTAATTAGCTCACAGTTCTGTAGGTCAGAAATATGGCTCAAATGGTTCTCTGCTCCAAGTTTACATGGTTGGAATCAAGGTATAGCAGGGCTGAATTCCCTTTTTGGAGGCTCCAGGGATTGACCTATGCACAAACTCATTCAGGTTGTTGACAGAAATATAGTTTCATGGGTTGTAGGACTGAGATCCTTATTATGTTAGCCAGAGGTTGTTCTCAGCCAGAGGTGCTCACATGCCCTGGCTCATGGCCCTCTTCTTCCATCTGAAAAACCAGCAATGGCAAGTCCAGTCTTCATCGCACTTTGAATCTCTTTGACCCCCACTTCCACCTCATCTCTCCTCTGCCTTCCTCTTCCACCACATCTTCTTACCTCATGTGATTACATTGGGTCCATCCAGATAATCCAGAATAAACTCTCTATTTCAAAGTCAGGTGATTAGTAACTTTTATCTGCAAAATCCCTAGATTAGCAAAATCCCTTCATAGCAATACCTAGATTAGCATTTGAATGAATAACCAGGGGACAGGAATCTTGCGGGAATATCAATAGAATTCTGCCTAATATACCTAATCTAAACCAACTCTTTCATTTTTAGATGAGGAAACTAAGACCCAGAGGGGTGACACATCAGACTCAAGGTTGCATAGATACATGGCAGAGCCGCACCCCAATGCAGCATCTGAGTCCTAATCTAGATATGTTCATTCAGAGTTTTCATTTTAATTAAGTTCTTTATAAAAGAAGCTGATAATATTAGTTCACTTTACTTGTACAAAGTAAAAATAACGCAGTGTTGCCAGACAGCCCTACTGTGAGACCAGCTTTAATGAACAGACCTATTTATACTGGGCGTATTAATTGCTTATATGCAAATGATTCTCAGTAGAACAGCTTTAGGAAGTCTTGGGCAAAGTTTATAAATGCCTAAAAATGTGCCTGCATTAGTAAAATGGAAATATTATGCACTATATTACAATATGGATATTGTAAGGATTAAATGAGATGATGTAAAGTTCTTAAGACAGTAACTGGTAGTAGATACTTGTTGTGTTTGCCTTCCAAGAATCTATTCCCCATTCTCAGAGTAACACAGGCCCTATTACACTCCATGAATCTTGCATCCTCCCATCCCCTTCTAGATACAGTCTGGCAAAGACTGCCAGTCAAAATCCACAGCCCATTCCTGAAAAATGAGTGGGCACATTACCTAAGCCAAGAACCAGAAATTCTCCATGGAATCTGATTCTTGAGTGGAGTAACCCAAAGACTACATCTACTGCCCTGACGAATTGCCAAAACTGACACAAAAAGTACCACATACACAAAGTAAATTTAACAAAAAATACTCAAGCTATCTATCTATACTGAGAACTACAACACATTGCTGAGAGAAAAATTTAAATACCCAAATTAATAGAGTAACATACCATATTCATGGATTTTTAAAAAATCAATATTTATAAGATATCAACTCTCCCCAAATTTATCTAAAGATTCACTGTCATCTTACAAAAATTCCAACATGCATTTATAAAAACTGACATGTTAACTCTAAAACATATATAGAAGAACCTAGAATATTCAAAACAATCTTGAAAAAAAAGAAAACATGGAGGACTTACATTCCCTAATTTCAAGAAAAACTGTTAATCCACAGTAATCAAAACTATAATACTAGTTTAAAGATAACCAAATAGATTAAAGAATTCATAAATAGAGCTACACTTGTACAGTCAACAAAGACACTTTGATTTTCAACAAAGACATCAATGCAGTGCAACAGGGAACGTCTTTTCAACAAATAGTGTTCAAATAACTGGTATCTACATCGGAAAAATGAATCTTGACCTCTGTCTCACACCATACACAAAACATAATTGATCACAGACCTAAATATAAAGGTTGACACTGTAAAACTTCTAGGAGAAAAAACAGGAGAATATTTTCATGGCTTGAGTGTAAAGATATTTTAAACCCAGCATAAAAAGATGTGCCATTTTAAAAAATGATAAATTCAACTTCAAAATTAAAGACTTTTGCCTACCATTAAAGAGACCATTAAGAAAATAGAAAGGCTAGCCACAGAATGAGAGAAAATATTAGCAATACATGTATCTGACAAAAGGTTCATATTCAGAATATTTAAACTTCTAAAAATCAAGAATTAAAAATTACCCAGTATTTAACAACAAGGAGAAAGAGGAGAAGCAGGAGAAGCAAACAAAAATTGGGCGGGGACATCACAATGGAATATGTACAAATGGCCAATAAGCACACAAAAAAATGTTCAACATCATTTGTCATGAGAAGATGGCAGATAAAGCAGAATATTTTCTTGTGCCTCTCTTTCCAAAGAATATCCCACCCTCACCCAGAGGCAACCACTTTCTGATTTTTATCACCAGAGATTAGTTTTTTCTTTCATGAACTTCATATAAATGAGACACCCCTACATACCCACTTGAATGGCTAAAATGTAAAACTGGAAATACCAAATGTTGTATAAGCACTTTGGAAAACTGTTGGCAATTTTGAATAATGTTAAATATATACCTAACCTATGACCTAACAATTTCACTCCTAAGTATATACCCACAAAAAGATTTATACAAGAACATTTTAACAACTGTACTCATAGAAGCTAAAACCTGAGGGAGGAAATCTAAATATCCAGAGGAGAATGGATAAGCAAACTGTGGCACATTCATATGTCAGAATATTATTCAGCAAAAAAATTTTGATACAACAATAGGGATGAATCTCAAAATCATGCTGAAACAAGGAAGTCAGAATAAATAAAGTTCATTCCACAAGATTTCATTTATACAAAGTTCAAAAAGAAAAAACTAATCTCTGGTGGTAAAAGTCAGAAAATAGTTTCCTCTGGGTCGGGGTGGGGTATTGTTTGGAAAGAGAGGCACAAGAAAATATTCTGCAGTGCTGGAAATGTTCTCTATCTTGATTGGAGCCATGGTTACCTGGGCACATCTTTTTCACAACTCATCAAACTGTACGCTTAAGATCTGCAAATTTTACTCTATGTAAATTAAGCCTCACTAAAGTAACATCTATTTATTTTTTAAAGGATGCCTAAGAAATAATGTTTAAAACTTGTCATTTCTATCCCTGTGCTACTTTCTGGCAAACATTTTTAAAACTTAAAGCTGTATTGATTTCTCAGTAAATACCATTTTTAGTTTCACATTACTCCTACATTTCATTAATGCCAATTTGATTTTTTCCCTTTTAGTGCTTCACAGTGCTCTAGCTAAGCATCTTCTTCCATGACATTCATTATACAGGCACTGCACTGAAAGAAGTGGATATTCCTAACCCCAATTACATGGTGTAGAAATAAAGGCCTTGTTATTGACTGTGAGAACTATATGAACAAATTAAACATGGCTCAATAGTGCAGGGGAAAAGGTAGCAATAGTTAGAGCTTAATAAGGTGATTCATGGGGTTCATTAGCATCAAGTAGAATTTATCAGAAGTTTTCAGGACCTAATTAACTAAACCCCCATCAAATAGCTATATTCGATTAATATGATCCCGTTCTGAGTTCAAACAGCAACATTAATTAACCCCATAATTGATACATTTCCCAGCCTTGTGAGGACCATTAGTCACATTAATCAAAAAAGATCATAATATTAATGAAAATAAATTGAGTGGCAAATGTAAATGAGATGATGTGACCTTTTGACCTGTCCCATTTTAAATTCATTTTTATAAACAGACATCAGAGAAAAATGCTGGGTGACAGTATAGTGCAGAAGAAAAGCTTTAAAAATGGAAAATATGTGTTATACTCTCAGTTTCACCATTAACATAATGTATGACTTCAGCAAGTTTCTTTAGCTACCTAAACCTGTCTTTACATTTCTATTCGTGTCCTCTGCCCATTTCTTAATTGGATTATTTGCTTTTTGTTTGTTGAGGTGCATGAGTTCTTTATATATTTTGGATGTGAACCCCTTATCAGATATGTCATTTATGAATATATTCTCCAATACTGTAGGACGTGTTTTTGTTCTACTGATGGTGTCCTTTGCTGTACAGAAGCTTTTCAGCTTGATACAGTCCCACTTGTTCATTTTTGCTTTTGTTTCCCTTGCCCAGGGAGATATGTTCATGAAGAAGTCATTCATGTTTATGTCCATGAGATTTTTGCCTATGTTGTTTTCTAAGAATTTTACAGTTTCATGACTTACATTCAGGTCTTTGATCCATTTTGAGTTTACTTTTGTGTATAGGGTGTCTTTACATTTCTAAAATAAGAGTTGTACTTGAAAGATGATCTTCAATTTCTCTTACACCTCTAAATTCTAACTAAATGCTACTAAGCTCGTTTCACTTATATACATACATATACATATTTTTTTATATATATACATGTGGTACTTCTGTATATTTGTATCAGAGTCAGCACACTTTTCCTATAAAGAACCAGAGAGTAAATACATGAGACTTTTCAGGTCATATAATGTCTGTTGCAACTATTCAACAGAGCCAGCAGAGTTTGAAAGGTGCCAAATATGTAAATTATGAGCTCGGTTGTGTTCAAATAAAACTATTTATGGACACAAAAATCTGAATTTCATATAATTTTCCTCTATTATGAGTATTATTCCTTTGTTTTTCAACAATTGAAAGTGTACAAACCCCTCTTAGTTTGCAAGCTCTACAGAAGAGCATGGTTATGGCAGATTTGATCCATATTTTGCAGACCTCTGTGTGCCAGTATGATAAGTGGTATGCCAGTACCCACTGCTGAACACCACTTCCCAACCACACCATCTATTGACAAATAGAACACACACCTATCTATTGATAAATAACTCCTCTGTCTCAAATAACTCAAGTTGTCAAAACAAATTCACTTACAATGTGTAGAATGAGTCACAGGCCACTTCCACCAAAATAATACTGCTTCTTTGTGCTTTCATACAGTTGTATATTGAATTTTTGGACTGAATTCCTCCCTCCATGCTGACTCACACTTTGCATATCTTTCACTAAAGTTGGGTACATTTTTCCACACCTTGACTTTGGACTGAGCCATGTGACTTGCTTTGGACAATGGTCTATTACTAAATGTGATGTAAGCAGAAATTTGAAATACATGTATGGTTCAGCTTGTTCTCTTGTACCTCTGCCATCACTATGAGAAGAAAATTCCCCAGCTATAGAACATTCCCCAAAGAGGGCGTTACATACGAGCTGTTCAAATCCGGCAGACTACAATGAGAAACAGAGCCTCCCAATCCCATTCAACGACAGATCTGTGAAAACAAATTTGTAGTGGACAGACTCTAAAATAAGGCCCAATTATCCCTACTTCCTGGTGTTCACACCCCTGTGTAATCCCCTCCCACTGAGTGTGGGCAGGACTATGACTTGCTTCTAACCAACAGAATGTAGCAAAAGTGACAGAGGAGCACTCTGTGGTTATGTTAATAAGATTGAAACATTCATATTGCTAGCAGACTTTTTATTGCTTTCTCCACTTGCATGCTTTGGGAAGGAGGCCACATACGTGTTGGGGCAGAGAAATGAGAGCAGCCTCTGGCTCAACAGCCAGTAAGGAAATGAAGATGTTAGTCCAACAAGCATCAAAGAATGGAATCCTTCAATAATCACGTAAGTCTGGAAGCAGATCTTTCCCCAGTCAATCTTTCAGATGAGACTGTGGCCTTGGCCAACATTCTTAATTGCAGCCTCATGAGAAACCCTGCAGCAGAGGACCCATCTAACAGATGCCCAGATTCCTGAGCCAAGAAGCTATGAGATAATAAATGTATTTTAAGCTGATAAGTTTGTGATAATATTGTTATGCAACAATAAATAACTAGTATGTTGTTCTTTTAGACTACAGAGTTTGAAACAATTTGTTATGCAACATTGTGTGGCAATGGCTCATCAAATATATACACTAACAAGAATTAGCAAGTGTTAAGCTTTTCTTTTTCTATTCTCTTTTTTACTAAAAGTATCCATTGATTTATAACTGACATTCTTTGTGTATCTGCATACAATTGTGGACAGGTATGAATAAGCAAAGGAGGAAAAGACACAGTAAGAAAGGAGCAGTACAGATAACATTTTACAATGTTTTAAGACATGAAGGTATGTGTATCATTTTTTTGGAGAAAAAAGCTCTATATACATACACATACACACACAGATACATGCACATGTCAATATTCAATTTACCAGGACATGCAAAACAAATCTGTCCTAATTTGTATCCCATACACCACCTTCTGAAAATATCCACCACTGTAAAATACATCCTAGAGAGTTAGGAAAACAGAATGGGATTGATACAGAAGTACATGAAAAACTTCTAGTTGTTTCTTAACAGTCCCTTTCTCTTTCTTCTTCAAAAAAAATTCTTAGTACATGGTCACCCAGAAAAAAGATAACCTTTCCCAGTCTTTCTCACAGCAAGTCATAGCTGCTAGATTGCAGGCTGTAGATCTAGATTCTAGCCAGTGGAATCTAAACAGAAATGTCCTGAGGCAGCTTCCAGGAATTCTCTCAAAAAACATTTGGTGCACAACTTTGGCTATTCTTCTCTTTTTCTTTGCCTCATACTGCTACCTTGGAAGCAAATGCTGCCTGGAGAACAGGCTGTAATCCATGCCCTAATGAAGAATATACAGTGAGAGGGAGAGACTACATTTCTAAGAACTGCATGGAGAAGAACCACTATGCTAGCCTTCCCTGTGTAACACCAGACTTTAATATGGAGGAGAAATAAATCTTTACCTTGTTTAATCCATCTTATTTTTGTTTTGGTGTTGCTGTTACTTGGACTAAACTTAACTATAATCGATAAAAAGAGTATTTGTAGTTTTGTGTTTTTTCTTGCTTAAAACCAAAATGGCCATTAAAGCCTGAAGTCCTGAGAAAGAACACCAGATATGTGCAAGAAGGAACTCGTCCTGAACAGAGTTTGCTATAAAACAGAGCCTGAGGCAAGGATTAAGTGCTGATGGTTATTTGTAGGCACAATCCCAAGACAGTGAAAATGAGGCAAAAAGATGTGAAATAGGGAAAGATGAAAACAAGGTGATAGATTACCACGCTAGTCATTGCTTCACAATGATCCATAAAAAGGTATGGCAGTTGCTTGTCACTCAGCCATGCGGACATGTCAGACAGGCTGTATGGATAACCCATGCTTTAAGCAGTCCATGAGAGAGGAAGAAAGGAGAGAAAATTTACCTATGTTGCCCGTTCCTTCAAAAGCCAACATTCTCTCCATAGACAATTAACTCCTCTACTCCTATGGACTGGATCATCTGCCTCCTTCAGTATACCTCAGAAAGACAGAGCTGACACACTGCGGTGTCATGTTTCCTTCAACCTCAGATATGGAGAGAAGCCATAAAATTAAAGGTATGTAGCTATTAGGTCTAGCTGTGTGGTGTTGGCTACAGAGGAAAACCAAGAACTCTCAGGTAAGTGACTATCTGGTCTCAGCAAGATGCCTCAGAAGTTGGCCTAGACCAATAAACCCACCACAGGTTCCATGTCTATCAATACCTGCCAATTCAGACCTCAGATATACCCAAAGTTTCACTATAACACATCACAAGGCTGACATTTGCAGTATCCAACACGGATGGATCCCTAAATATACAAACAACCCTAACTATGAATTTGGTCCTATCAGTTTTGGTTTCTTGGGGTCCAACACTATTGGCCCATAGCCAGTTTTGCCATTGACAGTCACAGATAGTACTCTCACTCTACACCTAAGGTTAGAATAAAACACTATAGAAGATGAGCAAATCAACCTTAAACCAAATCAACATCCCAGCATCTGCACAAAAGGGACATACTGAATCACTTTGGTTTGTTATATTTACTTGTTCTGAGCAGAAATATTCATCTCTGATTCTGGTGTACTTCCTCTTGGAGTTTTTGTAATTTTGCTAGAAATTTAAATCCAAGGCTGGATGATGGATAGAGTAGTACAATAGACAACTAGACTAGAATTTTTTTAATTCATAGACAATTCTGTGGTGTGAGAAAGAGTTCATACTTGCATATAAACGAGGAGGTTTTCTTAAAGGAGCTCATAGAATACAGAAAATGAATGATATAAATTGCTTACCCTACAACACAGCAATCACAATTCAGACTCGAAAATATATAGATCAATTTTGACATACAATGTTTTTGTCTTGGATAAAAAAATACAGGAACTCCCTGTTTTTCATGGTCTATCTATTGAAGGATGCAGGCTTTTGAGGAATCTGCTATCATGCCATGAATACTGTTGTTTATGGATGTCCTGATATTTCATGGCTGCTACTGGAAAGTTCCTGATTCATGGCTTCTCTTGAGAAGCAAAGCCTTTTAAAAATGCAAACCTTCCTCTTCGAGAAACACAAATCCTTTTATTTTAGAAATGTTTTCTTTTCCCAGTATGAAGAAAATTAATTTCTCCAGGTAGGTCAGAGCTAGACTGAAGACAAAATATCAGGATTTTTTTTCCTCTTCTTCACTAAGAATACAAAGACATATCCAAGTCGGGCCATATACTGGTTTTTAACTTGGGAAAATCCCTTAATCACTTACAAAGTCAGTTTTCCAAGCCATTGAAAAGGATAATATTACTGCTATAGTATATTAACTGCAAACGGTTAAAATATGATACTCATGCAAATATAAAATGAACATGCGTGAAAGACGTTATTCAACCATTAGTGACTGATAGAGCCAGTAAGATATTATGACTGGTTCAAAGGAGAATATGAGAAACAGAGATGTATTTAGTCAGTCAGAGGAATGGAAAAAAGAAGTTTGCACATACGTGCAAAACTAGGTAACATCCTACAAGACAATAAATGGCAATATTTGGGGCTCTCATATTCTACCACACAGAAATCAGTTGTATCTCTCTTGGACAAAATTTATTTGCATTCCTATGGAGAGGGATTATTTACATTCCGGTCACACACGAACCATTTGTAATGGTATTCATTTTTTACAAGTTAACTTCTACCCCTACAGAGTTGTAAAATAACCTACTTCAGGAGCTGGCAAGATAAACTACTGCCCATGGGTCAAATCCAGCCCACAGCCTGTTTTCATACCGTGCAAAAAACTACCAAAATAAAAAAAAGGAGAGGAAGGGGCTTCCGGGAAGATGGCGGTGTGAGCAGGGCAGCAGAAATCTCCTCCCAAAACCATATAAATCTATGAAAACACAGTAAATACAGCTATTCTAAAAGAGAAATCAGAGCACACAGGAAAGTGCACAGCGTGCAGCCACACCTGGGAGGACTCAGCACCCCACGAGGCGGGTAAGATACAGAACCGCGACCCGGCGGCACCCGAACACTCACCCAGCCCAGCACGTGGCAGGAGGAGAGGAGTCGGAGCCGGGAGGGAGTGGAAGAGCAGGTCCGCGAAATAACCAGCCCCGGGGGTCTGCGCCGGAGCACCGGGAGCGCTGACACACATCATGTGGTGCATCAGACATTGGAGAGGCAGAAGGTGCAGGTTTTGAGCTGGGAAGGTGCCGGGACCATGCAGCCAGTGCCCAAGGACAAGAGAAAAGCGCGCGCCATTTGTAGTGGTCTCGGAGAGGCAGAGGGCCCAGCGAGGGAACACCAGTGCCCCGGCGGGCTCAGCCCTGCAGGCTGGAAGTCCTGGGGAACTTCGGTCCCCTTCACTAGTGCAGCCAGTGCCCAGGGACAAGAGAAAAGCACGCGCCATTTGTAGCGGTCTCGGAGAGGCGGGGGGCACAGCGAGGGAACACCAGCACCCTAGCGGGTTCAGCCCTGGAGGCTGGAAGTCCTGGGGAACTTCGGTTCCCTTCACTAGTGACAGAAAGGGAGCAACCACGCTGGAACTTTATACAGAACACAATAGCGTCCCATTCATTCCTACCTACAAAAACGGCGCGGCGGCAGCTGCGAATTAGTGGAGGAACAGCAACATCTACAGCACGTGTAGAGAATCCATTCCAGAGCCCAGCTGACATAAGTGGCACCTGCCAGCGACCACTCCTGCCAGCATGACAAGACAGAGGAAATTAATACAGACAAAGCTCACCAAGATTCAGAGCCCCTCTGAGAAGGAATCTGAAGAGATAGAAATGCAGCATCTTCCTGAAAAAGAATTCAGAATAAAAGTTATAACCATGCTGATGGATCTACAGAGAAATATGCAAGAGCTAAGGGAGGAAGTGAGGGAAGTCAGGAAAGATAATGCAGAAATGAGACAAGCCATCGACGGGCTCAGCAGCAGATGGGACGAGATGCAAGACACTGTTAATGCAATAGAAATCAGAGAAAAGGAACACAGAGCAGCTGAGGCAGAGAGAGAAAAAAGGATCTCTAGGAATGAAAGAATATTAAGAGAACTGTGTGACCAATCCAAAAGGAACAATATTCGCATTATAAGAGTACCAGAGGAAGAAGAGAGAGAAAAAGGGAAAGAAAGTGTCTTTGAAGAAATAATTGCTGAAAACTTCCCCATGCTGAGGAAGGAAATAGTCTCGCAGTCCATGGAAGCCCACAGATCTCCTCACACAAGGGACCCAGGAAGACAAAACCAAGACACATAATAATTAAAATGGCAAAGATCAAAGATAAGGACAGAGTATTAAAGGCAGCTGGAGAAAGTAAAAAGATCACCTTCAAAGGAAAACCCATCAGACTAACATCAGACTTCTCAACAGAAACCTTACAGGCTAGAAGAGAATGGCATGATAGAGTTAACGCAATGAAACAGAAGGGCCTTGAACCAAGAATATTGTATCCAGCATGATTATCATTTAAATATGACGGCGGGATTAAACAATTTTCAGACAAGCAAAAGCTGAGAGAATTTGCCTCCCATAAACCACCTCTACAGGACATCTTAAAGGAACTGCTCTAGAGGGAAGCACTCCCAAGGCTAAAAAGCTGTCACCAGAGAAAATAAAATCACAGCAAAGAAAGCAGACCACCCAAAACTAACTAAAGGCAAAGAATAAAACACCTAGTATATAAAGAATGGAGGAGGAAGAATAAGAAGGGAGAGAAATAAAGAAACATCAGACTGTGTTTACAATAACTTAACAAGAAAGTTAAGTTAGATTATTAGATAGTAAAGAAGCAACCCTTGAACCTTTGGTAACCACGAATCTAAAGCCAACAATGGCAATAAGTACATATCTATCAATAATCACCCTAAATGTAAATGGACTGAATGCCCCAATCAAAAGACACAGAGTAACAGAATGGATAA
>JAVSCE010011492.1:0-17114 GCA_032199065.1 Smutsia gigantea
CACAGCCCCGACGGGAGGGCCAGCTGAGCATGTGTCCTGCATGGCTGGCCCCCCAGCATCAGGGTGCCCAAGACAGGACGTCTGTACCTGGAGGGAAGCCCAGCTTTTCTCATGCTCGCTTCACCAGGGCCGGGGGAGTCCCTGATGACTAATGTTTCTTGGCGGTCACATCAGTTCTTGCTTGGGAGGGCTTAGAAATCCAGCTGGTAGGGTGCCACCTAGTTGACAAATGAAACACTTTTTTACACTCTCCTCAAGGGTGCATGGGGCACCAGGCTCTGGGCCTGGCCATCTCAAGGGAAAAATCCTGCCCTCGGGGTTGTCTCCTTATCTGGGGTATTCTGCCTGGGGAGTCTGGGAGAGCTTCAACAGAGAGCTGGTGACACGCTGTGTGTCAACAGGGAAGGGAGCCTGGCAGTGCCCCTGTCAGTGGCCCTCGGAAAGTGGCTACTCTGCTATAGAGGCCAGGCGCCAGGCTGAGGGCAGCCCCACTTCCTCCATGGTCCCAGGCCTGGCTCAGGCTCGGAAGCCTCAGTCCATTTCATGTCTTCGCTCAGGAGGGTCAGCCTGGCTTGTGCTGAGGTGCCATCCCACAGGCAGCTGCAGGCCCAGTGTACCGGTGACCCATCCAGCTGCCTGTGGACCAGCTTTTCAGACCCCCAGAGGGAGCCAGAGAGGACTGACCCTGCCTTCAAGACCTCGGCACCCAGGTCGGCTCCGTGTAGGTGAGTGTCATGGTGGGTGGGCCCTAGGCCCTGTTTAGCCTCTGCTCAGGCTCAGAAGATGGTTGAGGGATTGGGTTGGGAGCCTCCAGTGCAGCCTTCAGACCAGGGATGGCTGGCAGAGGGGAACGAGAGGGCCGGGGCCCAGGAGGCGCAAGGCCTGCATTGCCTGCCGGCTGGAGGCTGTGAGCAGGTGCTGGAGGAACACTGGTGCAGGCCCCTCACCAGACCCTCGGGCCTGAGTAGCCCTTGGCCAGGACTGGTGTGGGTCTAGCCCATCCTGGGCTCTGCTGTCGCCCTCTGGATTCTGTGTGAATCCTGTGCTCATACACTCCAGCCCTGGCCACAGCCAGTGGGCCCGGCAGGGACACCAGGACGGCTGCACTGCCACCTGGAAGCCTGGGCCGGGGCGCAGGCGGGTGTGGGGCATGGGCTTCGGTCTCACAGCTCTCCTCCTCGGAGAGCGCCCTTCCTGGCCTAACGTGTCTGTTCTCGAATCCTTACTCTCACCACACTGGACAATGTCATCGCCTCTGCCCGCTGTTCCTCCGAGGCCTCTCTGGGCCCTCGGACAACCTGCCCTCCTGCGGGGTGTGGCTCTTTTTATGCGGGTGCGTTTATCCCAGTCCTGTAACTCATGAGCCACGTGTGGCCTTGGCAAGTGCCGGAGCTGCTACCTTTCCTCATCTGTAAAGTGAGGATTAGTTGGGAAAGACAGAGAAGGGGCCTGACCTAAGGCTCGCAGGACCTCCTCTGGCTGGGGCTCGTCATGCCCGTTACTCTGCTAAGTGACATTCTCACACACATGCTGTGTGGCAGATTCTGACCCTGGCCTGGGTCCTGGAGATCAAAAACACCACCTGTCCACCCACAAGGCTCCAGCCTGTGGACAGTCAGGCCACGCAGTGCACAGGACTCGTGATGGGAAGTGCAGCCCGAGGCGGCTGCCACATTCTGCCTGAAAGATGGAGGCCCCTGAGCCCGTGATGCTCGGCAGGCCACGGCTGGTGTGGCCTCCCTGGGGGCAAGCTGGCGGGCGCGGCCCTGCCCGGCGCCTGGAGCGCTGCTGCTGGAAGCCCCCCGCCCACCCGCAAGGCCGAGGATGAGATTCTGATGGGCCCCCGCCAGGGGCTGTGAACACGCCGCGGTCCCCCCGCCTCCCGCAGAGCACAGCCCCCGCACAGGGGGGAGCGTGGAGGGGGTGTGAGGTTTAGGGAATGACATCAACCAGCCACAAAAAGCCCAGGGGCAGATGAGGGGGAGCCGGCCGGACGCTCAGGAGCTGGTGACAGTGGTGGGCTCAGAGTTCCCTGGCGGGGTGGCGGGGGGGAGCGACAGCCATTCTTCAGTCAGTACCATGACATCGCGTGTTTAATGGGATGTACGGCTGCATCCATACTTCAGGAACATAATGGAAGAGGTGTTGAAAACATGGATGTGTGCAGAGGGCACATCCTTGCTACTGGCCACCTCCATTCCTCCATGTGTCACCCTCCTACCTGGCGTCAATGCCTCCTGCCGCAGGAGGGCTTTGTCCAGGGCACTGAGCCCCACCCTGTCCTGTCCCTCCCAGGGATGCGGCCGGGGTTGTGGGTGCGGGGCTCGGTGGAGGTGGCCAGGGTGTGTGGTGCGGGGCCCGGTGGAGGCTTCCGTTTGGGGGGTGCAGGATCCAGTGCATGCAGCCTTGGTGGGGGGCTGCGGGGCCCAGTGGAGGTGGCCGAGGTGGGGGTGCTGGTCCTGTTGGTGGCGGCCAGGGTGGGTGGCAAGCCTGGTGCCGGCCCCGGGGCCCAGAGGGCTGCTGCGGTGCCTACTGTTTGTTTGTGTGCCTCATGAATTTTTTGTGAACATGGACAACTGGATCTAATAAGTGACTCAGAATCTCCCCTCCCCTGGGCTTTTTGTTTTTGTTTTTTTTGTTTCTTTCATTGTTACCAGCTGTGTCTGTGGCCATGGCCAAACTGAGTTATGAACTTAATGTCTTCTCTGAGCCTTTCTCTCATCATACATGGTTTTTAATTTTACCATTTTGCTGTTGTTTTTGAATGCCTTAGTCCTTATGTCTAGTCCTTGAAAGGAGAAAAGTGAACAGTAAAGTGAGGCACAAAATGCACTGGCCCTGGAGCTCTCCTGGAAGTCCCCGGGCCGGGGCGGGGCTTGCCACAGCGGAGGGGCGTGGCCTTGTGTGTGTGCCCACCTCTGTTTCTGCCCGTCAGGGGCCACAAGCAGCGTTCGGGGGTCAGAGCAGAGACCCGCCATTTGGAGGATAGGGTCCGTTTTGCCCACCTGGCTCCCTCAGTCATGTGCCGGCTGCCCCGGGATCACTGCAGAGCCGCTGGCCAGGGCCGGGTGGGTGAGCAGCTGCTACCTGGCTAGTGTGCAGGCTGACCCGGGATCACTGCAGAGCCGCTGCCCGGGGGCCGGGTATGTGAGCAGCTGCTACTAGGCTAGTGTGCAGGCTTCCCCGGGATCACTGCAGAGCCGCTGGCCGGGGGCCGGGTATGTGAGCAGCTGCTACTAGGCTAGTGTGCAGGCTGCCCAGGGATCACTGCAGAGCCACTGGCCGGGGCCGACTGGGTGAGCATCCGCTACTAGGCTAAGAGCTAACTGAAGTGAGCTGCAGGGTATTGTCTGAGCCTCCCCCACAAGCCTTCAGCAGAGACCAGGGTTCCAAGCAGTTGCTTCAGAGACTCTCCCGGTGCAGTCATTGTCCAGGTGGGGAGTTCCTGCCCTGCCGCCTGCCCTGAATCCCCTCTGGGTGGGAAGTCTGTCCAGGCTGTCAAGGACAGTTTGGAGGCCCGGGTTGGACAGCAGTGAGCCAGAGTCAGAGTCTGTGGCCATGGGCAGACCTTGGCTCCTGGCTGTCATCGGTGGACATCTTGCTACCTTGCAGAGATGTCACATGGCACATGTCTGCCAGTGCCCACCGGAGCCAGAGGCCTGTGAGGGCTAAGCCTTCAGCTGGCTGCCTGCCCCTGGACACAGCTCGGGCCCCCTCCTTCCTCGATCCCATGCACGGGTAGCATGCCACCGCCAAGCTTGCCTGGACCGAGCCAGACAAGGCCTTCCTGTATGCGCCTGGATTCTGGTGAGAAGAGACAGGTGAGCAGGTGGCAGTCGGAGACGAGGTGGGCAGCAGGTGGGCAGTGCTGCGTGAGGACGGCAGCACCCCAGTGGTTCCCCATCGAGAGCCATCACAGATGCGCCCACTCGACCCAGATGGTGCAGAGACATGGGGGAGGGGAATTGGAACAGTCATGCAAACCCCACGACCCAGGCACGGCCAGTTAAAGGGACAGGAAGCCAAGCTAAGTACCATCGGAGGGTCTCACTGGGCAGATGAGGGCTAGACTCGTGTCTCTGAGCACGGTGTGGGTCTTGATGTCGTCTCTGACGGTGTCATGGGAGCAGCCTGATCTGTTCTGAGGCTGGTGGGAGGACTGACGGAGGGGAGGGAGGGCCCCAAGCACTCCCATGGTCCACAGTGGAGCCAGCCGGGGGAGCGCGGAGGAGAAGCCAAGGAGGTTGAAGGCCCACGGAACCTCACGCCAGGCGAAGAGAGGCTTTGAGGAGGGCGCAGGTGCCCGTGTGTGCAGAGGTGGGTGGAGAGAATGCAAGCTGACCACCTGCCCGGGGCGGGGTGTCAGGGGATGCAGGCGGGAACTGGTTTCAGTGACTGGATTCCTGGGAGAAGGAGCGGGGCCTGTGGTGCTCTGGCAGGGCCGCCAGTGTGCAGGAGGTCAGTGATGGTCTGTGTGCAGCAGCAGGAGCATGCAGGCCACTTGTGGGCTGAGGGCGGGCAAGGTGCCAGGAGGTGGAGGGAAAGGAGAGGCACAGAAGGGAACTTCCGAAGGGCGGAACCACCAGGAGAGCTCTCCTGCGTCCCTGGGTGCACCCCTGCCTGTGAGGCCTGAGCTCCTGCATTAACCCAGACCTTCTGCACAGCCCCGTGTTCCTGGATATCAGCTCTGGGGCACAGGCCACAGTGTGCTGGAGCGGGAGGCCAAAGGTGCGGGCAGTGGACTGCAGGATGAGGGCAGTGGTCAGAGCAGGACCCCTGAGGGAGCCCCCGCGGTGCTGGCAGGCCTGGGCGTGGCCCTGGCGGTGGCTAAGGCCTGCTGGGAGCCCCCAGGGGTGAGCATGCCACGTGTTGCCATGTAGGGGGGCAGAAGTCTGGTGCGAGGCTCTGCCGGGCCCCTGAGGAGGAGGAAGGCAGCTCCCCAGAGAGCAGCAGGAGCCACAGGCCTTGCAGGTTGAGGGAGAAGCCGGAGGCCTATGTGTCCAGAGCAGATGCCCACTGGCAGGTGCCTGGCTGTGGGTCCAGGGGGATGCGGGCACAAAAGTGCCTGGGCTGAAGCAAGGGGGCAAGGGGACTGCAAGGATGCTCTGGCTGCTGGCCGAGGCCAAGGGAAGGCTGGAGCCTGTTCACTGTGGTGGGCTCGGGCCTGGGGAAGCGGCTGGGGGCCCAGGCTGGCCAGAGCTTCCGATGGAGAAGTCGCTGCGGGCTGCAGTAGAGACGTGAGCCTGGGGCTCAGGCGCATGTGGGGGGAAGAGACCAGCTGGCAAACAGCCCAAGGGGTGTAGGTGTGTCCTTTCCTTTTTTCCTAATTGAAATTCATGACGTAAAGTTCACAGATAAAATGGAACGATTCTCGGCACTAGCAGCAGCCCAGAGCTGTGCACCCGCCTCCTCGGTCTCGCCCCAAAGGACAGATTTCACAGCCAAGGGAGCAGATGAGAGGCGGCAGGGCCGCGGGGCAAGGATGGCCAGCCAGAGGCTGCACGTCCAGGAAGCACGCGGTGGGGCACTCGGGCCACGTGTCTGCCATGGACTCTGGGGGAGCCCTCGGGGCGGGAGTGGCATCCGCAGCTTGGCGTGGCGAGGGGCGGCAGCTGCACGGTGCCGGTGCAGGAGTTGGACCTGGGTTCTGGCAGCCTGCGTGGGTGCTGATGGCGGTGACCAGGACAGGGGACATGACGGGGGCAGTGGGCAGGGAGTGTGTCTGCCAGGGCGGGGCAGGGGGTGCGGGCTGGGGCCTGAGCTCTCAGGTGAGAGGTGGGCGGGCCGCACCCACTGTGTGTGACGCCCCCTGGGGTGATGGGAATCCTCAGGCTCCGAAGCCGATCAGCCTGCCCTGGGGCCGAGATTGCTTCCAGCAGCAGGATAAACAGAATGAACAAAGCAGAGTGTGCCCACCTGGCGGGCGGCGGGCGCCGTGGGGACAGGAGGGGGCGCGGCCTCCCAGGTCAGCGTTCAGGACAGGTGGGTGGCCTGCCCTTTGACGTCCCCCAGGGGTCGCCTGGGGCTGCAAACAGAGCCCAGGGACACCAACTGGCAGATGCAGTGAATGTGACTGGGTGGTGGGGAGACCAGCTGTGGGCGGAGGCTCTCTGAGGAGGCATCAGCGTCAGACACACCGTGGGGAGCCTGGGCCTGGGTGGGGCAGTGGGGAGGAGGGCAGAGCCGGGGGTGGGGTGGCCAGGGCCCAGGGCAGCCCTCAGGCTGAGGACAGGTGGTGAAAAGTCACCAGCAGGGGACGTGTCTTAAAGGGGTTGCCCTGGCACCTTGGCCAGCGGACCGGGGGGCTCTGCAAACAAGGCCGAGTGCCGGAAGTGGAGGGCTGAGCTGGGAGGTGGGCTGGTGGCCTGCCCTGACCACGTGCTCACAGCTCCCCTGAGCTGGGTTAGGCCCCCAGAACCAAGGCCCTGAGGCCCCGGTGTCTCTGGGCTGCCCCCCACCCTTGCTGTCCCCCGTTGGGAGGCACTGATGTCTGCCGACCCCGGGGCAGGTTGGAGGCTGGGGCTGGGGTCCCTGGTGGCCACCTTGCCTTCCCCACAGCCCAAGCCCACACAGCCAGCTGCTCCCCAGAAGCAACCGGCCTCACTGCCTCACCACCCCCAGCCTGCTCGCCTAGGAGGTGGGAGCCCGGGTACCCCATCCCCACAGTGAGTCTGCTCCCAGGGCTGCGGCCAGGGGCCATCGGGATGACATGGCTGGTTTTCTCGGGAAACTTCTCTATTCCAAGTGCCAGGTAGAAACTGTGTGTCCTCTGCCAGTGACTGTGTCCCTGGCCTCCACTTCCTCTGGTGGCCAGGGCCGGGCATGCCCCGAGGGCGCCCACCAGAAGGGGAAGGGCCCTGGAGGTCTTAACTGCAGCTCCAGAGCTTCCCCTTCCCGTCCGCCGGGGCCCCTCATGCCTGCTGCAGAAGGCCCCACCACACCAGCAGGGAGGGGTCCAGTGCCCTCGGGCATGGCAGGCGGGCCCCTCGCGGCCTGGGGTGGGCAGGTCCCTGACCCAGGAACCACAGGTGCCCGCCGCCCTGCTCAGCCACACAGCACAGGCGGCGTGGCCTGTGGCCCTGGTGCCTGGGGTCTGACGGGGGCTGTCACCTCCCTGGCCCAGGTGGGGTCTCTGGAGGTCCCTGAAAGGAGGTGCGGGGCCCTGTCCTCGGTGGGGCCTGGAGCTGGCCTGACCTGTGGTGCAGCCACCTCCCCGCCATCTTGTCATGGAGCAGGTGTGCCCAGGGGTGCCCATGTGACAAAGCGCCCACACCCCCGGGGGGTGCGGGCTCCTGGGCCCCTCGGGCTGCAGTGCCCTCAGTGTGGGGTCATGCTGTGCTCTCAGATGGGCATGGGGGCACATTTGCCAGCTTTGAGGGTGACCACAGCCTGGCCTCCCAGGGGCCCCCAGGGAACCCCACTCAGGCCATTGGCCCCTGGACGTAGACCATCCTGGCCTAGGAGGCTTGCCTCACACATGGGGCTCCTCTCAGAGACACTCCGTCTCTTCTGGAGCGGCCCCGGCCCTGGCTCCGCCTTTACACGGGTGTGCTGAGGGGGCAGCGCTCACACCCCACCTCCCAGCTCACCATGCACCCCCTCACATGGCCGCAGCTCGGTGCGGGAAACTGCAAACCTATGGGGAAGCAGACACGCTTGTGCCTGGACGCTCCAGCCCGCATGGCCTCGGCGGCTGTGGGCACTGCCCACATTTGCGTCATTGGGGGCCCACATGTGTTTCTGCTGAGCCTCTCCAAGTGGACTAGACATCAAAATGTCCCCCCTGAGTGGCCCCCTCCTGCCATCGTCCTGCCTCCCAGACGCCTGTTTGTCCACTCAGGTGTCAGGAGAGGGCTCGTCCCAGGGCAGCGAGGGCGATCGGGAGCTGCCCACCGGTGCCAGGAGGCAGGGACCCCCATTAGGGCCACAAGCCAGTGAACCCAGGCATCACGGCACCAGCCCCCACTGCACAGACAGGGGACACTGAGGACAGAAGGGGCCCTCCCTGAGCATCCGGCCTTTGCCTTCCAGATCCTGAATGGGCCTCCCACACCCTGAGAGTGTTTGTCTGCCTGAGCTGCTCTGGAGTCCACCGGAGCATGCCCCAGGTCAGCAAGGTCAAGTCAGCCCGCCTGGACGCCTGGGAGGAGGCCCAAGTGGAGGTATTGCACAGGACAGGGGAGGAGGGGTGAAGGCGGGTAGGGAGAGACCAGGCGGTGCCACTGCCCCGTGGGGGTCCCTAGCCCCTCTGGGTCATGGACCCCTCCATGGTCCCTTTGTCCCTGGTGCTCTGGGCTCCTGGCCAGGCCTCCTAGCGGCCTGCACTGCTCCTGTGCAGCTGCCCCACGCTGTGCATCCCATCCAGGGCTGGCACTTCATCTGCCGCCCTCTCAGGCAGCTGCAGTCTTAGAGTCAGTGAGCGATGGCCAGAGGGACGGCCAAGCCCTCCATGGGCAGCTCCTGGCTCGGGCCCTTGAACCCCAATACCTGGACTACCCAGTACTCAGGAACACTGCGTGGAGCAGCTCCCAGCCGGACAAGCCCTCTTGTTCTTAGGGTTTGACCTCTAATCCTTATGGGGAGCCATGAGTGTAAGAAAAGTCAAGATGCTCACCCACCCACCCATCCATTCATCTTCTCATCCATCCATCCAACCACAAATGCACCCATCTACCCACCCACCCATCCATCCATCCACCCACCTATCCACCCACCCATCTATCCACCCACCCATCCATTCATTTACTCATCCACCCATCCACCCACCCATCCACCCACCAACCCATTAACCCACCCATCCACCCAACCATCCACCTAAATACCCACACATCCATCCTTCCATCCACTCATTTATCCACCCACCCATCCACCCATCCACCCACCCATTCATCCACACACCCACCCATCCACCCACCTACCCACCCACCCATCCATCCTTCCATCCACTCATCTATGCACCCACCCACCCACCCATCCACCCACCCATTCATCCACACACCCATTCATCCACCCACCCATCCATTCATTTACTCATCCACCCACCCACCCATCTAAACACCCACCAATCCATCCATCTACTCATCCATCCACCCACCCAACCACCCACCTACCCACCCACCCATCCATCCATCCATCCACTCATCCATCCACCCACACTACAATCCACCCACCCATCCACCCACCTACCCACCCACCCATCCATCCACCCACCCACCCATCCTTTCATCTACTCATCCACACATCCACCCACCCACCCACCCACCCATCCATCCATCCATCCACCCACCCATCCATTCATCTACTCATCCACCCACCCACCCACCCACCATCCATCCACCCACCCTTGTTTGTTGAGTACTCATATGGGAGGGCTGGCGAGGCTACTGGCCCTGGAAAGCCTTAGTTGGAGATGGTTGAGGAGCAGACACACACGGGTGGTGGCCGGGGCTGGGCAGCAGGCAGGGCCTCGCAGTGTAAATGAAGTTGTGAAGGGAGAGGGACGTGGCTCTGCAGGCTGCCCAGGTCCGGTGCAGGAAGGCTGAGGACTGGGTCGCAGGGGGTAGAACCCCAGGGGCTGCCCAGTGAGGGAAGGTGCAGCCTGGAGAGCGGTCGCCTGGGGTTGGGGGACAAGGCTGGTGGCCCGTGGGCGCACCCCACCGGAGACATGACCTTGGGGGCGTCACCCTCCCTTGGGGGCTCGTGAGAAATGCGGAGTCCTGGGCCCCCGGGGACAGAGGGGCGCCGCCGCACCTGCCCACTGCTCTGTAGTTAATCACAGGCGTGAGCGGATCTGGGCGCGGGCGCTGGACCGCAGACGGGGGCGGCGCGCTCGCCCGGACTTCCTATCCCTCCCGCGTACCTGCCCAAGCAGCCGTAGCAGGGTGCAGGCCAGCTGTGCCGCCGCTCGTCTGCTGAGGACACGGTCAGCCGCTCTGTGGACGCGGGGTGCAGCCGCTGCTGGGCAGAAGCGCGCTCCCGGGCCTGGCAGGCGCTCTGCTCTCTGTCCGCAGCGTTTCGCCCGTTCTGGGCTCTGACATCGACGGGCCGCTCTGCTTACCGCGTGGGTGTCGGCGCACGGGGCGCCTGGCTCGCCTCCCGGAGAGCGCCCGCGGCTCAGGACAGCGGCCCTGCGGACGGGCTCCGCCGCCGCCTTGCGGGAGGGGCTCCCTGAGCGGAGGACAGCCGCGGCTCACGAGCCGGCCCCGCGAGCGGGCTGCCGAGCGCAGGCCCGGGCAGATTTCGGCCCACTTGCCGTGGTTCTGCCCTCCCCGCGGTGAGGGCGTCCGTCCACACCCCTGCCGGGCCGGCCCGCCGGCACCGCCCGCTACCTCGAGGTGAGAGCCTGTGTCGCCGCTGAGCCCTGCCCCGAGTGGTGCTGGGCATCTTGTGGCGCGTTTGGGGTCATCCGTGTTTCCCTCCCTGTGGCCCTCCTCTGCACGCCCGGCGCCCTGGGCCCCTACGCGGGGGTCTTGCCCTCGTGGTGCGTGTGGAAGGTGGCTTTTCTGGGGTGTCTCACTTCGCTCATGGGGGTTTTGGCAGTGGAAACTTGATGCAAACGGCTGGACCTTTCCTTTTGTGGTTGTAGCACCCCCAGGTAGGCCTGCTCTGTCGAGGATGATTTTTACTCACGGCAGCTTCATTGAGCTGTAGGGCACACACCCCCTGACTCAGCTCTTCGCAGCGTCCAGCGGAGTAGTCCTCATACATTCAGAGCCACGCGGCCGTCGGTACTGGGCGGTTGCAGAATGTTTTCATACAGGCAAATACCCCCGTGCCTGTGAGGAGCCCCCCCCCCCGTTTCCCCGCCATCCCCACCCGCAGCCCCGTTGAGAGTGGACAGGTCTGCTGCTTCCCTGGTGGGTTTGCTGCCCGGGCGTATCACGTCTGTGCAGTCAGACCCCGGGCCTCCTGAGCTTTCTTCTCGCGCGGAGCATGATGTGGTCGGGGCTCCTCCACGTGGGGACAGGTGTCAGCGCTTCCTTCCTTCTTAGGGCTCGTTTCCGCTGTGGGGGGGCCCGTTTTGTCCATTCACCAGCGGTCGGACACTGAGGTTGTCTCCAGCTACTATGGCCGTCGCGCGGGTGTTTGCGCGGACGTGTGAGTGGAGCTGCCGGAATCACGGGGCGGCTGAGTTGGACGCCTTCCCACCAAGCGTGCCCAAGCCCTGCCTTTGCTCCTGCGCTCAGCAGCATGTCCGTCCTTGGCTGCAGCCACCCTGCTGGGTGGGAGGTGGTGTCCTCCTGTGGCTTTGATTTGCATTTCCCTGGTGGCTTGTGACACAGAGCATCTTTTCAAGTGCTTCTCAGCCATTTGCATACGTTCTTTGGAGAAATATCTTCACCCGTTTTAAGAGAGGGTTGTCCTTTGTATTATTAAATGAGTTTTGTTATTAAAAGACTTCTTCACAGATCCTTATCAGATATAGTATTTGCGAAGTTTTTCTCATTCTGTGAGTTACCTTTTAACTTCTTTAAAAATAATATTAAAAAAAATATAAAACTACAAGGGGCATTACGATTAGCAGGTGAAATGTTGGGGGGTCATGGGCAGGGCTGTACAACTCAGAGAAGACAAGTAGTGACTCTATAGCATCTCACTACGCTGATGGACAGTGACTGTAATGGGGTTGGTGGGGGGTACCTGATGAAGGGGTAGTTTAATCACCATAATATTGCACATGTAATTGTAGATTAATGATACCAAAATAAATTATAAAAAATAAAATAAAATAAAATGTAAAAGTACATTTTATAGGAGCTCTTTGTAAAAAATTTTTTTGAGATGAAATCATATCACATAACATTCACCATTTTAAAGTGAACAGTTGATACTAGAGTGTCACTTAGTGCATCACACACAGACATTTCCAGCCCCCCCCCCACCGGAGGGGACCGCATGCCTGTTCCTGGTCACCTCCCCCCGTCCCGCCCTCCGGGCCAACCATCTGCTTCCTGTCTGAGGATCTGCCTGTTCTGGGCCCTGAAATGACTGGAACCTGCCCTGTGTGGTCTCAGCCCCAGTTTTTAGGCTCGTCACACCTTCCCACTTTCTTGTCGGTGTCCGTCTGTGGAGGGCGGTTGGGACAGAAGGAGCAAGAGTACAGGACAGGACTGATTGTGTTTTTGTGCCTAGTCTCCATCTAAGGCCTGAACCGGGCCTGACTCTGAAAGAAACATTGAAAAGTTTCCTAAATTCCAGGAACAAGTAGCTCAGGAATGCAGGGAGGTCTTATCTCAAGGCCAGCCACGTGGACCAGATGCCCCCAGGCAGATGTCACTGGAGTATTCTATTAATGTCCCATTGTATTGATCTGTGGGCAACACATAAGTGATTGAACTGATGTCCTTGAGAACGGTGTGTGAATCTAATCTGCAGGCAATTCATGTGTATATGATCCCTGCCAGAATAAAGCTTCTTTGCATTCTGCATTCTGCACCACACAGTCTGCCCTCTTGGCCTCTTCAATACACAGCCCGACGCCCCCACTCAGGAACTGTTCACTCCTGCCTGCAGGCCCCAGCATCCATCAAAGCACAGAAATGTCAGACTTTGGCAATGTTCCATTTGGTGTTTTTTCTTTCGTTGCTCCTGCTTCTGGTGTCACAGTCAAGAAACTGTTTCCTAATCCAGCGTCAGGATGCTTTCCTTGTAGATCTTCCTAAAAATAATTTTTTACATTATCCCATGATTTGTATCCACTACTTTTATTGTTCAGTTTTGGAAATTAAATCGTTAGCTCAATTGGAGTTTACTTTGTTCATTAGGATGTCGTGTCCAGCTCGGCCTTTTCTCTGGCGTCCCCAGCTTCCTGACCCTACTGCTCACCCACGAAGGGGCGTTTCCCACACTGGTGTGAGCTGCTCATGTGTCCTCACACGTCTGTGTATTACAGAATCCAGCATCCCGTTGGCTTTGCTCCGCGGAGGCAGGCTTTCTGTTCACAGTGGCATCATGATAGGTTTCAGCATCGGGCAGGAAGATTCTTCATTCTCAGAATTTGTAGGATATACTTGCTTGTTAATTTTAAAATGAGAATCACTGCTAGCTTAAAAAAATTCTACTCGTTCTGTTTGTTTTCTTGAGATTTGCAAAAAATATATGGGCTGTCGTGAGGAGAAAGCATGTTCTCCATCTCCCTTCCCAGGTCTTTGTTCAAGGGCCTGCAGACACCTGTCAGGTGCTCGAGCCCTGTCACCCTCGCTCTGCCCCACATGCCCTGAGGCCACGCATGGGTCAGACCTTGCTGGCCACCCCCTGCTCCCCTCCCAGCTGACTGGAGGCGCGCTCCCCTCCGGGCCTTTGCTATCTCTGTGCAGGAAACCCTCAAGAACTGCCCCGGAGCCCGCCCCTGCCCACCCTTCTTCACACACCATCTTGGACCGTCTACCATTCCTGATGTCTGTGGGGCATCTGCTGTAGAGGAACACAAGCCTGTCTGGTGGGTTTGGGTCTCTAGGCCCTCCTGGGGCCTGGCAGGTGTGAGACACTCACTGGATTCAGGTCACCAAGTTCATCAGCCAGGCCGCGTGAGACTGAGATGGGGTGTCGCCAGCGTGGGCTCCCCCTGGCCCTTTCAAGGTCCCTTTCTGTAGGGATGCAGGCCCCTCCCACAGCACAGCCTCAGCGCCTAGTCATGCCCTGGGGACAGCAGGGGCCTGGGAGTCCCCCACCTCGGCTCCTGAGGCTCTGACCCACACTATCTCCTGAAGTTCATGGCCTCCCATGGGAACAACACCGCCAGAGACACATATGAGTCCAAAGTCCCCTCCTACTAGTGACGCACGATTTCGGACTGTCAGTAACAAAGGGGCTTTGTTCAGGTCGCTGGTAAACAGCGCTGGGCCCTGGCATCCAGCCTTGGGCCACAGCTCTGGGCGGCTGGAGGACCTCGGGGGCAGGTGAGGGCTGCCCCCTGGCAGCTGGGCAGCTGGGCCTGGCCGAGTATGCAGGAGCCCAGAGCTGGGGCCACACAAGGGCACAACTCCCTGCCGGCGCATACCCTGCTTGGTCTCGGCTTTGGGTGGCAGTCAGTGGCTGAAGGGAGGACAGGGGCAGTGCGCAGCTGGTATCCCCACCACGGGGTCTCAGAGTGGACTCCCAGGGCCCTCATGGCCCTCCCAGGCCATCAAGGTGCTGCTGAGAAGCTGCTGTTGGGCGGCCCGGGGCTTAGCGGGCGGGATGTGGGGCCAGGGTGGCACCCCTCACCCACAGGGCACCTGCCATGGGGAGGGCAATTTGGGAGGCCTTGCACCTCTCCTAACCTCTCTGACCCAGGTCCCCGTCTGCCCACTTGTGGGTACCACCAGGGCCCTTGCATCCCCGTGCTGGTGCTGGACCCGGGCTCCCACCCTGGTGCTCTCCTGGCATCTCCTGTTCCACCCAGCTGGAGGCCCGGGCATGGTTTGCGGGCAGGTCCTCCCGTCGTGCCCCACCTCCTGTCCTCCAGATGCTCAGGGTGGGCCAAGAGCCTGAGCGTTTTCCTCCTGGGGCCTCTGGCTGGGGCTCCTCATGGAGAGAAAGGGGCCCAGATCCTCTTCCCAATGCCCAGCACTGGAACCAGTGCGGTTCTGGAAGGCAGGGGCATGAGCAAGGGGCCGGATACCTGGGTTCCTGGGGAGGGGCTGGGACCCCAGCTCGCATGGAGCAGCTGCCTGTTGGCAGAGTAAGGAGGGCACGTGCCCTCCCGGTGTCTCCTGGTCCTCTAAGAGGGGCTACTTGGGCCTCGTCCAGCTCACCTTCCTCTCTGGCTGTCCCTCTGGGCTCTCCCTAGACATGCCGCAATGGCGGCCCCTCCAGCCCTTCTGAACCCCCGGCATGTGCTCCCAGACCAGGACTGGCCCTCAGGGACCCTGCTCTGCTGCCAGTGTCCACAGATGCTCAGCTGCAGTGTGGAGGGTGATGGCCCTTAAACCATACCGTGCAGGCCTTCTGCTTGTGGGGTGCTCCCGAGGCCCCGACGACTGAATGACTTTCCAGGAGAGGCACAGGTCCAGCAGGCAGTCAGAGCAGAGCCCGGGAACTCATCCCCATGTCGGGTGGTTCCCACTCCAGGCTGGCGTCTGCAGGAGGGGCCTGCGCTTGCCCTCCAGAACTTCCCTTTCTCGGAAGGAGGCTAGGGACCCAGCCCTCCCTCCCCCCAGGCCTGTGATGCCCTGACGGCCAGGGGTCCTGTGAGGCCCAGACCCATGGTTTGACCCCATAACACTTGGTAAACTGACCCCTGTGCAGCCCACCCTGCAACACCCATGGGCCTCGGTTGGCTGTGCTGTTTCTGATTCTGCATTCGAGGGGAGCCCCTCCTGGATGTGGAGCTCGGGGATGCTGACGGGGAAGGGCTGCGGGCACGTCCAGACACCTGGTGGTACCTTCTTTCCCACCTTATGCAGTGGCTCCCGTGTGTCAGGCACCCCTGAGGGCTGGGCCACGTTTCCTCTGTGAGCCACGAGCAACCCCGTAGGCGGGCCAGTTCACAGACAGGGAGACAGGTGGGCAGCTCAGCTGACGGGCCCCTCTCCTGTCCTGGGCCCTTCAACACCTGTGGGCATGCCTGGGACTGCCCCAACACATGGCCCAAGCCCCTCTGGGCTCCCAGGAATCAGCGAGGCCAGGCGATTTCTAAGACAAGGTCTTATACCTGGCCACAGTCTGCAATGTGTTCTGGGTTATTTGCATGCACCCCCATATGAGCCCATATACTTGGGGACACTTGGCAGGTCCCCGTCCCTGCAGCATGCTGTTGCAGGGCCACCCCAGTGACCAGGCAACCTAGGAGGGAGCACTTACTGACCCCCAGAGGGCCGCACCTTCCAGAAGCCTCCTCCAGAGGAAGGCTCTTGGGAGGCCGCCACTGGCCGCTCACACACGCAGGCACTCTTGTCGTCCAGGCCAGGCCCAAGCGGATGCCGGGCACGTGAGGTCCAGGGAGAAGCCCCTCCTCTGGGCTGGTATCGACAGGGAGAGCCAGTGATGGGACTGGGCGGTGGGAGTGGACACTTGAGCTCCCGCAGAGAGCCCTGCAAAGGTGGAGATGGGCTGTGAATGTCCTTGTAGACTGTGGAGAGCAGAGGAGGGGCAGGAGGCGTGGTTTGGATCCCCTTGTAAACTGCAGGGTGCTTGAGCCAGGTACCCTGCAGGTGCCGCAGTCTCCAGGGTAGCAAAGGCTCCATGGCCTCCATTTCCCCAGCTGCTCCCAGGAGTTGGGATGTGTCTCTGCTGTCTGGCCAGAGTGAGTTCTCTGGGCGTTTGGCCCCTCAGCTCCCTCCTGCTGGACCGGGCCGTGAGGGCACGGCCATGCGGCCACTTCTGGCAGCTCCCTTCCTGTGTCACCCGCACCCTGAATTTCGATCCTGACACCAAGGAAGGAAGCCGCAGGGGCTCTTCTCGGTTTGATTCGGATGGACACCTGCCCCCTTGGCTTCCCGTGTGCTTAGAGAAGCTTTCGGGCTGCAGAGGGCCTGCGGGCGCCTGCACGTCAGCGGCCCCGCAGAGAGGGCTCCATGCGCACCTCCTGGGGCCGTGGTGACAAAGCCCCACAGAACCCCTGCTTACCGCTGGAGTGGAGCGGCCTCCCGGCCTGAAGCTGGGAGCCGAGGTGCAGGTGTGCAGGGCGGGTCCCCGGGAATCTCCTCAGCATGTTGTCACACGGTCGCCCCTCATTGCATCTGTGGCCGGACTTGCCCTTCTGTAAGGGCACGGGTCAGACTGCAGGATAACATCTTATTATCTGCAGCCATCTTTCCCAAATTAGGGACAATCTGAGGTCCTGGGGGTTAGGACTCCAATATGTTTTTTGGGGGGGTGAGGGAAAAAAATTCAACCCATAACAGCGTCAGAAATCACACAGATGAAATGATAGGCCTGGGTTTGCCTTGGGCGGGGTGGAGGGGTGTGGGGTAGGCGGGGACCAAGACCACCGCAGGGGGTGTGGGACTTCACACTGGGAGGGTCTGTCCCCACTGCACTCCGTGGAGAGATGGAAAGGACTCCCTGGGCCAGCTCCTCACCACGTGGAAGGGGACCGAGGCACAAGGGGTCCTCTCCACTGGAGGGAAGCCCATCCTGGACCCCTGGACAGAGCACACAGCCCTGCTTGGAGGCCGGCCAAGTGTCAGTGA
>JAVSCE010011493.1:0-12074 GCA_032199065.1 Smutsia gigantea
GGCCAGGGCTACAGTAGATGATCCGCAGCATGGTCCATGTCTGTGCAACCTAGAGGCAAGCAATGGTCACTCACGGGGGAATTGGGTCTCTGGCGACCCATGCAAACCCCCCTCTGCCTGGATGGAACCACAGACCCTCAGTGTTAGCTGGCCCAAGGGACCCAATGTCTTGGCCTGCTCCAGGTGTGAAAACCAAGGCCCATGGGAAAGACAAAAATCCCAGCCTCTGTTCTGTAGGAGCACAGAAGAAAGTGTAAGTTGGAGGTGGCCAATGTGAAAACAAGCCTGAGGTCTCAGGGAGGTGATGAGGACCCCTGCAGGGGCTGAATGGGATAGCGAGTCCAAAAGCAACAATGAGCCAGAAGAGGTGGCTTTAGCCCCACAATGTCCAAGACCTGCATCCCAAGGATGACAATGGAGTCTGGCCTGCTCTGGGGCCCTGGGCACCCTCCATGCTAGAGTGAGAACTAGTGGCGGCAGCACCCTGAGCTCAGCGCTGAGTTTGGGGCAGGGTCTAGGGGCGGCAGTCAGAGGAGCTACCTGCCCCAAGGCCATGGCTCCTAACCCCCTCAGGCCAGCCCTACATACCTGGTTGCGGCCGAGCTCCCGAGCCACTTTCGCATTGTGGTCACACAGCTCGGCCAGTGACCGGCCAGCCAGGGCGTAACGCTCAGCTGTGTCCACAAACCAGCTCATGCTGCCACTGCCAGCTTCCATCTCAAAGATGTTAAGGGCACTAGAGGCAAGACCCGCAAAGGGCTCGGCAGGATCCAGTTTGCGCTTGAAGAAGATTGGGTGGCGCCGATCACCAGCATAGGGCTTGCGCCCTAGTTCCGTGGCCACTAGACTCTCCTTAGCAGCAAAGGCCAGGTCCCCAAAGAGGCCATAGCAGAGGCCCTCGGGGTTGGCACGCTCAACAGGCTGGCTGGCATCACGGAACAGATGCTGGCACAGTGTGCTGTCCTTGGAGCCAGAGAGCAGGAAGGAGGGCTCATGTGGGTGGCGCCAGGCAATGCCTGTTGTGACATCACGGTGCTCCTCAAACATGGCAGCTGGGACAAAGGGCCGGCGCACATCCCACACATAGATGTTGTGGTCCACCATCATAGAGCATGTGGCCAGGTGGTGGCGGCACTCAGGCCGCCACTTGACACGGGCCACTGAGGCAATAGTTTGCACACAATGCACCTCCTTGGCGCGGTGTGTGGTCATGTCCCAGACCTTCACCATCTTGTCACGCCCACCTGTGGCCAGCCAGCCCCTGAGGACACAGAGCCCTCAGTGTCCTTTCCTGGGGCAGCAGGGCTCCCCACGCTCGGTCACAGGGGTTTAGGCAGCCCTTCTGTTACCCTGCCTGTCCCACCCACTGTCCCTGCCTCCCCCCAACACACCTGTCCTCCGGGTGCCAGTCACAGCAGAAGACAGGTCCATTGTGGGCTGTGAACATCCTCTCACAGCGGTCAGGCCGCCGAATATCCCAGAGCTGCACGTTGCCATTCTCGAAGGTGGAGGCAAAAGTGAAGTAGTCCCGGATGCTGAACTGCACGTCCCGCACACTCTCAGACTGGCCTGTGGACAGAAGGTCACTTGATCTCATCAAGGTGAACAAGGGAGAGCTGGCTCAAGGCCAGCTGTTAGGGAACAGGGCCTGCCGAGAAAAGAACCAAGTGGGGAACAGGCAGTGCACCCTCTGGGCTGAGGACCTTGGAGGTCCTGGCAGACCTGCAATGAGGCAGCCTCAAGTTCTAAAGCAAGAGAGAGACAGAAGAGCAAATCTGCTCAGCTGCCCACACAGGCTGCAGATCTGCTCAGGCTCTGCCCTCTCCCTTGTCCCATACTAGTCTTGACTGCTGGCCTGCAGGTGCATCAGGGCTGCCACCACACTCCAGACATCCCTCACACTTCACCCAGGCCTTCCCCCACCCCTCCCCTGCAGACCTCCACCCACTCTGCCAGTGCCAGCTCCGCTGGCCCCTCCTTCAGGAAGCGCTCTGGGAGCACATCTGAGGGCCTTTGATGCACACAGCACTTCTCAACCTGCCTGGACAGGCCAACTGCTTGTAGAGATGCACACCTGCCTGACCTGCCTCTGAGGGCCTCACCTGAGAAGGTGCTGACAGAGTCCTTCCTGCGGAGATCAAAGCACTTCATAAAGCCGTCTTGGGAGCCACTGAGCAGCACGTGGGCCTCAGTAGGATGGAAGCAGACTTTGTTCACTGTACGCTTGTGCTCTGTGAACAGCTGGTCTTGCTTGTTGCGGGATGGCCGACCCAGGTTCCACGTGACCACCACGCCATTGGTGGCCGCTGTGGCCAGCAGGTTCTCATCCATCTGGTGCCAGACAACATCAGCACAGCTCAGATTGAGCGAGGGCTTGCGGCCCACACGCAGGTTCAGCTTCTCCACAAACTGCTCCTCCTCAATGGCATAGATTTTGAAGATGCTGCGGCCTGCCACGACCACCTGGGCTGCGTCGCGGCACACACTGATGGCATTGGCTGGGGCATCCAGGTGGCAGTGCATGGTGTGGCCTGTCAGCGCACTGCCACCCAGGGCTGTGGTTACACGGGACATCTTCTCCATGGCTGCTTGGGTAGTAGGGACAGGTCAGTGACGTGGGCTGGCCTGGTCAGCCTGGGGCGGGGGTCGCCTATCAGTTCAGACCCTTCACCCAACAAGGGTCCCCGAAAACTGGCCTGGTCGATCCTGGTCAGCCAGTCTAGGGCAGTCCACTGTTACTCAGTCAATCTGATAGGCAAGTTCCATCACCCTGGCTGGGCAGTCAAAAGGCGCCATAGCTGCCCTGAGGCTGGTCAGTTCCATGTCTGACTTCTGAGGAAGAGCCTACCTGGTCAGTCGCAGCCCAGGCCGCCTCTCGATCCCCTCCAACAACCAGATGTGGACAGTCCCTGAACCTCCAGACAGCCGATCCCAGCAGGGAAGCGAGGTATTTCCTTCCCACCGTCTACACAGTCGGCCCCAGGGCCTCCGGGGAGGAGCAGAAGGGTCACAGAGAAACTTCAAGGACAGAACTGTTTATAAAGACCCTGAGGGGTCTGGCGGGGCGGGAGGCAGGAGACGCCGGCGTCGCGGAGCACTGGGTTCTTAGAACCGCGCGGAGGTTGAGAGGGAGCGAAGGCAGCGAACCGCAGAAGCCTCTCCCTCTGCCAGTGCCGGAACCATGTCCAAAAATTGCTGGGCCGGACCAGACCGCAACCGCCGTGCCGGAAGCCACTCGTTGCTTTCCTGCCCCTTGCCGGAACTGGTCCTTTTCTTGCCTGCCCCTCGCCGGAAGCGGGCACCCATGCTACGATGGTTCCGGGTCGGGGATCTTCGCTGGTGGAGGCGGTGTTGCGGCCGGGGTTGGGTGGATGGTTGCGCGCGACTCTCCGGCTCCACCTCGGAGGCTGGTCTTACCGCAGCAATTTAACGCCAGTGCTTATAGGTCCCCTAAGGTTCGTCAGAGGTCCGGGCATCGAGTCTCTCCAGCCTTCATCTCCTGCCCCGCTCTCCCCTCCTCACGCCATCCTTGGCCTCCGTAGAGGCCACTCGACGCGGCACCCGGCACCGTTCCCCACGGCCCTTGGAGCGTGTCGCGCCTGGCGCTCCTGGCAGCCCACTGGGCTCTTACCGGCCTCACGGCCATCGAACGTGCCATACTCACCTTACAGGCCTCAGCCCAGGTGTCACATTCTCGGAGGCCATCCCTGGTCACCGCGTCTAACGGCCTCTCCAGTCACGGTCACCTCCACAGCGCTGGTCACAACCCGTGCCTTTGTTTACTGGTTATCGTTTGTCGCACGCAAGTGTGAATCCACCGGAGAGCATGTCTCCTCGGTCTGCAGGAACTCCAGTTCAAACAACCTGTTCAAACAGCGACCCTCTCGGAGCCTCCCTTTCTCCCGGGTGTGAGTCCTGCCCTGTCCTTGCTGCACTGTCCGTTAGGGCATCCTTGCCCTCTCTCAACCTCAGTTACCCTGCACATGAAACAGGGCTCAGTTTTGCCCTTCTGGAAAGATAGGTTAAATACTAGATATTTTGGAGGGAGTATTATGTGTAATGACTAGTGTCTGTCAGTTCACCCTCAAGCAGTGAGAGGGTGAGAAGCTTCTGTGTTGGTCACTGCTGGGTTTCCAGTCTGGCTCAGTGGCATCAGCCTCTACTCGTCGAAAGAACCAGTCCAGAGAATTGGGCCACCTAGGAGAGATAAACGTTCCCCTGCCATGGTCCGATGACCTGAAAACAACTCAGACGTGTATTTTTACAACTTTTTTAATATATATTTTTATAAACAGGTCACGTGATAAAATAGCACAAGAAACACTTACCAAATATAAGGTTATATCTTCCGCATATACAGGAGAATGAGGTCGTTATGTACAATAAGAAAATGACTTGGGGGTTGGTTGGTTTTGTTTGTATTCCTCTCTCCCCTTAATTTTGCCTCCTACAGTCGTTGAAAGTACCACAGCTTCAGTTGCATTAATACTTTGGACAAACGGGCAGCTGCCCCCACCCCACCCCACCCACTAGGAAGCTGTGGGGGGAGGGGCTGAAAAAACTGACTCCTGACCACGTCACCGGAGTCTCCTGCCTGCCCCCTGGGGCAGGGAATCTTTGGGCTGTTGAGCTGTTTCTCTGCTTCAACAGCATCGCTCTCTCACTCGCGTGCTCTCTCTCGCTCTCTCTCTCTCTGGCTCTCTAGAAACTGGTTTTTCTCTTCCAACCAGGTCGGGGGTGTCTTAAGATTAAGTGTGGGCGCTGTTATCTCCTGGAGCTCAAGGCTGGGCTGGAAAGGGGTCCCAGCCCCCTCCTCAGCAATTGCCAAGATGTACCAGCATCCCCCAGGACTTCCAAATGTCTTGGGATGGGACAGAACACGGTCGGAGCCTGGGCAGGCATTTGGGAAGTTGGGAAAGTGAGGTGCTGGAAAGGTACCTCCCTGCTCTGGGTGCCAGTGGGTGCCAAGGGAGTGCTGGCCACTTGGAGATTGGAATTGATGGCTGGCGACGACCCTGAGCCTTGGCCGGGACTCATTTTTCCAGCGTCCACCTGAGGAGGACTGCAGCCAGCTGGGCTAGTGCTGATTATGATAAGGTCATTGTCAGCCAGTCCCTCTCCCAACCCTGCTCTAGGCTGGTCAGGACCCAAGGACCTATAGGGCTGCGGGTGGGGATGGGACGAACAAGGGACTGTCCTACACAGTGGCAAGAAAGAAGGGAGGTTTTGGGTTAGGCTGGCATGAGGTGGAGAAGGGTGAGTGGGACTTGGGCACCTCGGAGGGCCATGGCTTTGGCAGTGGCCTGTTTTCCCTCGTGCCCTTCTAGGGCTCCAGGCGCGGTGCAGTGGAAGATGCGGGAAGCCCTTGAGGCTCCTCCGGGCCCCTGGATTGTAGGAGACCTAGCTCCCCTCAATCCCCCTGGGCCCTGCCCGGGATGGGGGGACGGCGGGGTACAGAGTAGGATGTGGCGGGGAAGGCGGAAAGGGCCGCGTTGGGCGAGAACAAAACGCCCCGCAGGACCTACCCCCGACCGCCCCGCCAGCGGGCGGGCAAACGATGGCGGTGGCTGTGGTGCGGTGAAGGGCGGGCGTGCAGTGCGGGCACGAGGGGCATGCGGAGTCCCCGAGTGTGCGTGCGTGCGTGCGCGGGCCCTGCCCCGCCCCTCCCTGCCAGGAGCGTGGCGGGTCCCTATGAGGGGGCCGAATCCGCGCTACTCGATGACGAGGCAGCGGGGCAGGTGCTGCGCGAAGTACTTGAAGAGCTCGGGGGTGGCCCCGGGGCAGTTGGTCAGCTCCAGCTCCTCCAGCTCCTGCAGCTGCACCAGGCCGGACAGCCCGGTGGTTGTCAGAAGCGGACAGCCTGCGGGGGCGGGAGGTGGGGCGCGGCTGAGCGGCCGGGACCGGGGCCGGCCCGGCGTCTCGGCCCGCTGACTTGGACCTGGGACACAGGAAGTCAGTCCCAGGTATGAGTCTGCGCAAGGGACTGCGCGGGGCTGGCGGAGTCGGACGGGGCGGGGGCGGGGGCTCAGTGTCCAGGAGGGCGGCAGGGGCCTCACCTGCCAGAGACAGGAGACGCAAACTCCTCATGGCCAGGAGGTGCTTCAGCCCGAAGTCCTGCACCTGGGGGGAGGGAGGGGCGAGTTAACTATTTCTGCTCGCGCCCTGGCGGAGTCCCACTCGAGGAGTCAGGCTACAGGCCTGGCGCTGCTGGAAGGACATGGGGCGGGGTTCAAAACGGGAGTTCCTCGGCTCCCCACGAAGCCAGGAGCACCCGGAAACCCCGGAGCCGGGGACCCCGTGTGCTCCGCTTATGTCCGCCGCTGGGCGGGGTAGGAAGCCAGATTTCCTTACAGGGTCGGAGCAGATTGGGAACAGGTCAGCGGACTATCTGGGCGGGGGCTTTCGCCGCGGCCCCCATCTCACCTCCCTCCTCCCCGGTCTCCGGAGTCTTTGAGAGCCCGTACCTGGCAGCACCATCGAAGGTAGAGGCTGCGGAGGGACGACATAGTGGACAAATAGCTGAGGCCAGTGTCCGTGATGCGCACGCACCTATGGTGGCAACAGAAGGGAGCCGCCCATCTCTAAAGCACCCCGCCCTTAGCTCCAAACCTTCTCTTTTTCCCCGGGGTGTCCCTGGTGTGTTCTACCCACCATAGCGCCTGTTTCCACTGCCCCGCCCCAGCCAGGCTCTGCCCCACCCCAGTCCCTCGGTGGTATTGCCCATGAGCCGGACACCTGTTCAGCCCCACCCAGCTCCTCATGGCTTATGAGGTCGTTCACTAGCCTTAGAAGGCCCAGCTGGCCTCCACGGCCCAGCGCAGGGGATGCACACACCTGTCCAGCACAAGCTCCTCCAGGCGGTGCAGGTCGCAGGCCACGTACTCAAGTGCCATGTCAGTAATGCGTGGGCACCAGGAGAGGTCGAGGCTGCGCAGCTTGCGAAGGTTCTCGGCCACGAGCTCGACGCCGTCGTCAGTGACCTTGGAGCAGCCAGAGAGGCTGAGTGCAGTGAGGTTGGGTAGGCTGTGCACCACGTTGACCACGCCGTGGTTGGTGATCTCCCAGCAGGAGAGCAGGCGCAGTGTGTGCGTGCTGTGGCCCTGGCGCGCGGTGAAGTAGGCCAGCGCCGTGTCCGTCACGTGGTAGGCCTGCAAGCTCAGCTCAGCCAGGTTGGGCAGCAGCTGAGAGATGGCTGCAATGGCATCGTCCGCCACGTTGATGCAATCGCTCACACTGAGGGAGGTGATGCGAGCACTCAGGCTGGACCACAGCCCTGCCTCCGTGAAGTCGTTGCAGCCAGACAGCTCCAGGCGCACTACACCCTGCATCTGCTCCAGCATCACCTGCAGGTGGGTGGGCAGCGTGGGGTCATGTTCCCCCCTACAGGGCTGGTGGGGATGGTAAGATGGAAGGAGCCCTCAGAGGGGCAGGGAGTGTGGACGTGGGTGAACACATCAAGCTGTGCTATGATGAGTGCATTTCTCAGTGTTATGCTTCAGTGACAGCACAGGGGTACCTGGGAGCCCACAGCCTGGTCAGAGCAGGTGCTTGGAGCAGTGGTGTTAATGACTGGATGGTGAGAGTCCAGGTCCTGGGGAAGGGGCCATGCACGACTGCTCCTCAGACATCTGCCCGCGGGGCCCTTGCCTCCCCCAGCATCCTCTCCATCCAAGGCCAGCTTCACAGGCATGTTGGGCCCCCTGCTCAGAAGGACCCCACCCTTGGTTGACTGCTTTGCTGTCACTGTCTTGAAATTCTTACCTTTGAACGAGAGACCTGAGTTTTCATTTTAGACTGGGTCCCCCCAATTTTGTAGCTAGTCCTTCCCTCCACCCCAGAACCACGATCCTCCTCAGGGCACCGGCACCACCCACAGCTACTTTGTTTCTTGTGTGCCTGGCTGCCTATGGGGACCACACACACACCACCCTGCCCCTCCCGGTCACTGCTCCCTGGCCCTGCACCCCCATCCCTGTCCCTTCCAGGGCACACCTCCAGGCCAGCGTCGGTAATGGTGGAGCGCTTGAGGCTCATGGCCTTGACGCCCTTCTTGGAGAGGGCGTAGTTGTCAATGAACTCGCAGATGTCCAGGTCAGAGACGCCCACCAAGCAGAAACCCTCAAAGCCACGCGCAGCGAAGCCCTGCAGGTTCACAAACTCCTTCTCGCCACCAGGCAGCACATTGTAGAGCTCCTTGGCATGCAGCACTGGTGTGAGGCCCGCCCAGAACTTGGGCTGGTAGAGCACACGCCGCCAGGCCTTGCACACCTGGGCCAGCACGCACTTCTCACAGGCCGAGAAGTACCAGAAGAGGCCGTTGAGGATCTTTTCGTCTGTGGCCAGTGGCGGCCGCTCCGCTTGGGGCCCGGGCACTGGGGCTGAGGCTGGTCCGCCAAGGGGGAGCCCCACCGGCGGGCACAGACCTCCGGCCAACGCAGCCCGGGGCAACGGGGCAGCCAGGCTGGGCGGTGGGAGGCTGGGCGGGGGTGGTGGCTGGCAGGGGCGGTTCTTGGCAGCTGGCGTGCCCTTGGTGATGCTGGCTGCGCCCAGGCCATTGGGCTGGCCCGGCAGCTTCACCAGGCCATTGCGAGGTAAGCATGGAGGCTTGGGGTCACCGTTGATGCCTGGGTTCGACATCTTCCTTGCTCGCTCTGCTGACAGGGTCCAAGAGTGGGTAGTGAGTCTGCTGCTAGGGCAGAGCTGTGTTCTTTCCATGCATCCCCTCCCACGTCCCTCTCGGAACTACTAGACAGAAAGGGCGTCTCCCTCCCTGTGCACAGCAGTGGCAGGGCTGGGCTGGTCACGGCTGTGACCCTCCCTGAGCACCTACTGTGTGCACCGAGCTCAACATGCACCTGTCCACAGAGCTTTTCCACACCTGGGTACTACGGTTCCCATGTAACGAATGAGCGCACAGAGGTGGAGAGAGACCGACACTTGCCCCTGACCACTTCCTTCACCTTTATTACCCTGATGCCCACGATCAGTGCCTGCCAGGCCTGCCTGTTGGGCGGGAGCTGGGTAACCGAGGGCGAGGTGTGGTGGTCTCTGGCCACTCCACTATAGGATGCTAGTGTGGCCAGACCCCATCTGAGACAGACACCAGCCCCTGAGAGTCTCTGGCCACAGAAGGTTCCATGGCTCAGAATCTACGCAAAGAAAGGGCAGGTGTCTTTCCTAGGGTTTACTGCGCTGGCCCTGGACACATCATACTAATCTTTGATCCTCCCTCCAACCCACTGAGGACAGAGCTGAAGTGACCTGTTGTATGGATGAGGAGTCCAAGGTAAGGTGGTGTGAACTGCTTGCCAAAGGTCACAGTGGCAGAGCTGAGGCTTGGACCAGAGCTGGCTGTGCAAGGCTATGTGTGGGGAACTCCCTGAACAGTGGGGTTGAGACCACCCCCCACTCCCCTCCTTCAGGCCTCCAAGGATGTGAATGGGTGGCAGAGGGCACTGGGACCCTCACAGCATCACTGCCTGCTCCATCTTCCAGATCTCTTCCTATCTACCCTACCCCAGACTCCAGGTGAGGAGGCTCACCCCTCTGGTCATACACCCACACTCAAGCAGGCCCCACCCTGGCTGAGTGTCCTTGGTGTGTCCTTGGTGTGCAGCATGGGAGGCACATCCCTTCCTCCAGCCTCCCTCTCATCATTTTGAGGCGTGGGATGTGACGCTGTGCATCCTCGGGATGCCATGTGCAAAGGGTAAGCATAGTTCATGGCTCATAGTGGGCACCTGGGAAGTGATGTAGGGCTTGCTTCTGGGCCCCACAGCCAGGCTGGGGGCGCGGGGGAAGGAGTCACTAGAGAAAGGGAAGCAGATGGTCCTGCCCTGCCCTCTCCAGCACCACACCCCCATTGGCTTTCAAACCCTGGACAGGACGAGACGCCTTCCACGTCTGGGCAGGGGGTGCAGACCTGAGCTGGAACCAGGTGTCTCATATAGCCCTCATGGCTGCCAGCCCACTTTGGGTCCAAAGGCCTTCCTGCCCTTGCAGTCATGTACTCACAGGCCGGCAGTACACCTGGGCCCAACCCCCGGAGGGGATCCCACACCTCGGCGGTGCCCTCACTGCAACTCATGCCCAGGCAATAGTGGCCTCACGCTGCCTGATGTATGACATCCGTAACAATGTTTGCCGAATGCCCACTGGAGTGATCCTATATTTCAACCTCAGCGTCGCCCAGTGTGTGCCTGCAGGTGGTGGGTTGCGAGGTGGGGCCACTTCCGTTAATCCGTTTTCAGATTAGGAACCTGAGGTTCCAAGGAGTGACTGTGCATCCCCAGTGGCAGGGGCAGCCTGATGTGAGGGGCAGGATGGAGCCTACGTAGCCCTCACTCCTGGGTACGAGGAGGCGGCCCCAGCCCAAACACCTTGTATGACTTCACAACTCAGGGCGCGCCACCCACCGTCCTTAGCTGTTCGGCGCAGCCCCGGAGGGCCGGCTCAGCCACTGTGCGCAGCACCACGGACAGCGCCCGGCAGCGCGGCGCGCGCTCGGGGCAAGGAGGCGCCGGCCACCGCGGACAGCGGCTGGTGGGGCAGGGGCGGCCCAGCAAAGCTGCGCGGCGAGGAGGGGCTCTGGCGGCGCGCGCGGGGATAGGGAAGCGGGGAAGCCGTCCGCTCGGCTGAGATCCGGAGGCGGCGGCGGAGGCGGCACCAGGGAGAAATAACTCAAGCGCAGAGCTGATTTAGGTTGAAAACGCTCCCAGCCATGGGTGTGCACGTGGAGCGCCTGAGTTGGGGGATGCACGTGGACGCCCCGGGCATCTGCGGGGCTTCCTTCCCGTCCCCCACTGCAGCGCGCATTTGCACACGCGCACATTCCCATCCCGGCCCTCCAGGCCTCAGGGTCCAGCTGGTGCAAACAAGCCAGTGCAGGGGAGAAAGCCCAGGGGAGAGAGGGTCGGCCAGAAGGGAATGGCTCTTAGTAGCCTGAGGGGGGGGTGGTGACTGCCTGGCTGCCCCTCTTCCTACACCCCATCCCCAGCCAGAAGGCCCTGCCCACTGTCCTGCTCCAGCACCTCACACTGACCCAGCCTGAGAATACCCCAGGCAGCAGCTCAAAACTGGAAACAGCCACACCTTGGCCCAGGGGTCAGGGCTTCTGGAGATGGCTGAGCTCACAGCCTTCCTGCCAGCAAGGCAAGAGGTCCCTGGGGGGCTGGGAAAAGGGCCCCTCTGCTTGGCTCTGGCCCCACCCACTTGGCCAGACAGGCCACAGAGCCCCCAGCCTTCTTGGTATCTGTGATGGCCCCCACTGCACACAGCAGACCTCCTTGTAGAACCTGCTTGGAGTTTCCTGCCAGCATGGGGTAGGGGCAGCTGCAAGCCAGCTGGGGACTGCCTCCCCCTTTAGGGATGAGCACAGGAGATAATCCTGGGAAAGGAGGCTTCCTAGAAAGACAGCCAAGCCTGCACTGTTCTCAGCCTCAGCCCCTGGTGTGTTGTGCCTCAGTGTGGAGTGGAATTCTGGGGGAGGTCCCCTCCTGGGATAGACTTCGGGGTCTCAAGACTCCTGGACTCACCCAGGGGAAGGAAGGAGATGGTGCCAACCACTTTAGCTGTCTTGTCCTGATCAGCCAGAGCCAGAGCTGGATTAGCTGCTACTTGGGAGAGTCAGCCGTGGCCTGTGCGGTTCCAGCAGACTCACCAAGAAGCATGGAGGCCCACGTGCACCTAGGAGGCCTGGTGGGGTCCTGGGTGCTCCTAGGACTCCAAAAGTTGGTGGCATCTAGGCCCACCGTCTGCAGATGGCCATGGAGGAGCTGCCTCTCCTACGGGCCGCGTCTCCGGGCCCTGAGACCCAGCAAGCCTGCCTTACAGCCTCGCCTCTGGCTCCTCCCAGCCCTGACCCGACAGTCCTCCAGACCCCGTCCTACCCCTGCCACCCCACCTGGACACATACTGTCCCCCTGCTCAGTCAGCAGGCCTCTCTCTCCCTTAACCCTGTGAGCTTCATTCTGAGTGCCAGCACCACCCCAGCGTCCCACTGTGGCCCCTCGCTGGGAAAGCATCTCCAGGGGCCGTCACCACTGGCTGCCACCCACCTTGCCCCTCGGCTGGGG
>JAVSCE010011494.1:0-12429 GCA_032199065.1 Smutsia gigantea
TTTTTGAGGAACCTCCATACTGTTTTCCACAATGGTTGAACTAATTTTCAGTCCCACCAGCAGTGTAGGAGGGTTCCCTTTTCTCCACATCCTCACCAACATTTGTTGTTGTGTTTTAGATGTTGGCCATCCTCACTGGTGTGAGGTGATATCTCATTATGGTTTTAATCTGCATTTCTCTGATGATTAGTGATGTGGAGCATCTTTTCATGTGCCTGTTGGCCATCTGAATTTCTTCTTTGGAGAAGTGTCTATTCATGTCCTCTGCCCATTTCTTAAATGGATTATTTGCTTATTGTTTGTTGAGGTGTGTGAGTTCTTTATATATTTTGGATGTCAACCCCTGATCTGATACGTCATTTATGAATATATTCTCCCATACTGTAGGAAGTCTTTTTGTTCTACTGATGGTGTCCTTTGCTGTACAGAAGCTTTTCAGCTTGATATAGTCCCACTTGTTCATTTTTGCTTTTGTTTCCCTTGCTCGGGAGATATGTTCATGAAGAAGTTGCTCATGTTTATGTCCAAGAGCTTTTTGCCTATGTTTTTTTCTAAGAGTTTTATGGTTTCATGACTTACATTCAGGTCTTTGATCCACCTTGAGTTTACCTTTGTCTATGGGGTTAGACAGTAGTCCAATTTCATTCTCTTACATGTAGCAGTCCAGTTTTTCCAACACCAGCTGCTGAAGAGACCATCATCTCCCCAATGTATATCCAAGGCTCCCTTATCAAATATTAATTGACTGTATGTGTTTGGGTTGATATTTGTATTTTCCATTCTATTCCACTGATCTGTGGGTCTGTTTTTGTGCCAATACCAAATTGCCTTAATTACTGTGGCTTTGTAGTAGAGCTTGAAGTCAGGGAGTGTAATTCCCCCTGTTTTATTCCTCCTTCTCAGGATTGCTTTGGCTATTCGGGTTCTTTTGTGGTGCCATATGAATTTTAGAATTATTTGTTCGAGTTCATTGAAGAAAGCTGTTGGTAGTTTGATAGGGATTGCATTGAATCTGTAGATTGCTTTAGGTAGTATAGCCATTTTGACAATATTTATTCTTCCTAGCCAAGAGCACGGGATGCATTTCCATTTGTTAGTGTCCTCTTTAATTTCTCTTAGGAATGTCTTGTAGTTTTCAGGGTACAGGTCTTTCACTTCCTTCGTTAGGTTTATTCCTAGGTATTTTATTCTTTTTGATGCAATTGTGAATGGAGTTGTTTTTCTGATTTCTCTTTCTGATAGTTTATCGTTAGTGTATAGGAAAGCAACAGATTTCTATGTGTTAATTTTGTATCCTGCAAATTTGGTGATTTCAGATATTAGTTCTAGTAGTTTGGAGTGGAGTCTTTAGGGTTTTTTATGTACAATATCATGTCATCTACAAATAGTGACAATTTGACTTCATCCTTACCAATCTGGATGCCTTGTATTTCTTTGTTTTGTCTGATTGCCGTGGCTAGGACCTCCAGTACTATGTTGAATAACAGTAGACAGAGTGGGCATCCCTGTCTTGTTCCCAATCTTAGATGAAAAGCTTTCAGCTTCTCGCCGTTAAGTATGATGTTAGCTGTGGGTTTGTCATATATGGCCTTTATGATGTTGAAGTACTTGCCCTCTATACCCATTTTCTTGAGAGTTTTAATCATGAATGCATGCTGAACCAGTCAAATGCTTTTTCAGCATCTATGGAGATGATCATGTGGTTTTTGGTCTTCTTTTTATTGATGTGGTGGATGATGTTGATGGATTTTCGAATGTTGTACCATCCTTGCATCCCTGGGATGAATCCCACTTGATCATGGTGTATGATCCTCTTGATGTATTTTTGAATTCGGTTTGCTAATATTTTGTTGAGTATTTTTGCATCCACGTTCATCAGGGATATTGGTCTATAGTTTTCTTTTTTGGTGAGGTCTTTGCTCGGTTTTGGTATTAGAGTGATGCTCGCTTCGTAGAATGAGTTTGGAAGTATTCCCTCCTCTTCTATTTTTTGGAAACCTGTATGGAGAATGGGTGTTATTTCTTCTCTATATGTCTGGTAGAACTCAGAGGTGAATCCATCTGGTACGGGGGTTTTGTTCTTGGGTTGTTTTTTGATTAGTGCTTCTATTTCGTTGCTGGTGATTGGTCTGTTTAGTTTTTCTGTTTCTTGTTTGGTCAGTCTTGGAAGGTTGTATTTTTCTAAAAGTTGTCCATTTCTTCCAGGTTTTCCAACTTGTTAGCATATAGATTCTCATAATATTCTCTTATACTTCTTAGTATTTCTGTGGAATCTGTCGCGATTTTTCCTTTCTCATTTCTGATTCTGTTTATCTGTGTAGATTCTCTTTTTCTTTTAATGAATCTGGCTAGGGGTTTATCTATTTTGTTTATTTTTTCAAAGAACCAGCTCTTGGTTTCATTGATTTTTTCTATTGTTTTGTTCTTCTCAGTTTTATTTATTGCTTCTCTGATCTTTAGTATTTCCCTCCTTCTGATGACTGGGTCTCATATTTTGTTCTTTTTCCAATTTCAGTAATTGTGTCTTTAGAGTATTCATTTGGGAATGTTCTTCTTTCTTTAGATAAGCCTGGATTGCAATATACTTTCCTCTTAGAACTGCCTTTGCTGCGTCCCACAGAAGCTGTGGCTTTATGTTGTTTTCATTTGTCTCCATATACTCTTTGATTTCTGTTTTGATTTAGTCATTGACCCATTGATTAATTAGGAGAATGTTGTTAAGTCTCCATGTATTTGTGAGCCTTTTTGTTTTCTTTCTAAAGTTTAATTCTAGTTTAATACCTTTATGATCCGAGAAGTTGGTTGGTACAATTTCAATATTTTCGATTTTACTGAGGTTCTTTTTGTGGCCTTGTATGTGGTCTATTCTGGAAAATGTTCCATGTGCACTTGAGAAGAATGTGTATCCCGTTGCTTTTGGGTGTAGAGTTCTGTAGATGTCTGTTAGGTCCATCTGTTCTAGTGTGTTGTTCAGTGCCTCTGTGTCTTTACATATTTTCTGTCTGGTTGATCTGTCCCTTGGAGCGAGTGGTGTGTTGAAGTCACCTAAGATGAATGCATTGCTGTCTACTTCCTCCTTTAATTCTGTTAGTATTTGTTTCACAAATGCCGGTGCCCCTGTGTTGGGTGCATATATGTTGAAAATGGTTATATCTTCTTGTTGGATTGACCCCTTTATCATTATGTAATGTCCTTCTTTATCTCTTGCTACTTTCTTCGTTTTGAAGTATATTTTGTCTGATACAAGTACTGCAACACCTGCTTTTTTCTCCTTGTTATTTTCATGAAATATATTTTTCCATCCCTTCACTTTTAATCTGGGGATATCTTTGCATTTGAGGTGATTTTCTTGTAGGCAGCATATATATGGGTCTTGCTTTTTTATCCATTCTGTTCCTCTGTGTCTTTTGATTGGTGCATTCAGTCCATTTACGTTTAGGGTGATTATCGAAAGATATGTACTTATTACCATTGCTGGCTTTAGATTCGTGGTTACCAAAGGTTCAAGGGTTGCTTCTTTACTATTTAACATTCTAACTTAACTTTCTTGTTAAGTTATTGTAAACATAGTCTGATGTTTCTTTATTTCTCTCCCTTCTTATTCTTCCTCCTCCATTCTTTATATACTAGGTGTTTTATTCTTTGCCTTTAGTTAGTTTTGGATGGTCTGCTTTCTTTGCTATGATTTTATTTTCTCTGGTGACAGCTTTTCAGCCTTAGGAGTGCTTCCCTCTAGAGCAGTTCCTTTAAGATGTCCTGTAGAGGTGGTTTATGGGAGGCAAATTCTCTCACCTTTTGCTTTTCTGGAAATTGTTTAATCCCGCCGTCATATTTAGATGATAATTGTACTGGATACAGTATTCTTGGTTCAAGGCCCTTCTGTTTCATTGCGTTAAATATATCATGCCCTTCTCTTCTAGCCTTTAAGGTTTCTGTTGAGAAGTCAGATGTTAGTCTGATGGGTTTTCCTTTGAAGGTGATCTTTTTTCTTTCTCTAGCTGCCTTTAGTACTCTGTCCTTCTCTTTGATCTTTGCCATTTTCATTATTATGTGTCTTGGTGTTGTCTTCCTGGGGTCCCCTGTGTTAGGAGATCTGTGGGCTTCCATGGACTGCGAGACTATTTCGTTCCCCAGCATGGGGAAGTTTTCAGCAATTATTTCTTCAAAGACACTTTCTATCCTTTTTCTCTCTCTTCTTCCTCTGGTACTCCTATAATGCGAATATTGTTCCTTTTGCATTGGTCACACAGTTCTCTTAATATTCTTTCATTCCTAGAGTTCCTTTTATCTCTCTCTGCCTCAGCTGCTCTGTATTCCTGTTCTCTGATTTCTGTTGCATTAACAGTGTCTTGCATCTCGTCCAGTCTGCTGCTGAGCCCGTTGATGGCTTGTCTCATTTCTGCATTATCTTTCCTGACTTCCCTCACTTCCTCCCTTAGCTCTTGCATATTTTGCTGTAGATCCATCAGCATGGTTATGACTTTTATTCTGAATTCTTTTTCAGGAACATGCTGCTTTTCCAGCTCTTCAGATTCCTTCTCAGAGGTGCTCTGAATCTTGGTGGTCTTTGTCTGTATCATATTCTTCTGTCTTGTCATGTTGACAGGAGTGGTCACTGGTAGGTGCCACATATGTCAGCTGGGCTCTTTAAGGTATAAAAAGAAAAGAGAAAAAAAAAAGAAAAAAAGCACCAAAAAAAAAAACAAGCAAGCAAAAAAAAGGAAGAGAAAGAAAAGAGAGAAAGAAGAGAGAAAGAAATCAAAGAAAAGGAAGGTGAAAAAAGAAAAAAAAGGGCAAGAAATAAAACAGACAAGCAAAAAAAAAAGCAAGAAATAACACAAACGAGAAAAGATAAAAAAAAAGCCCACCTGGAGTGGATTCTCTAAGCATGCTGTAGGTGTCGCTCTTGCTCCACTAATTCGCAGCTGCAGCCTCGCCGCTTTTTTTTGTAGGTAGTAATGAATGGGACTCTATTGTTTTCTGTGTAAAGTTCCAGCATGGTTGCTCCCTTCTTTCTGTCACTAGTGAAGGGGACTGAAGTTCCCCAGGACTTCCAGCCTTCATGGCTGAACCCGCCGGGGCGATGGTGTTCCCTTGCTTGGCCCCCTGCCTCTCCGAGACCGCTACAAATGGCGCACGCTTTTCTCTTGTCCCTGGGCGCTGGCTGCATGGTCCCAGCGCCTTCCTGGCTCAAAACCTGCACCTTCTGCCTCTCCAATGTCTGATGCACCGCGCGATGTGTGTCAGCACTTGCGGTGCTCCAGTGCAGACCACCGGAGCTGGTTATTTCGAAGGACCTGCTCTTCCACTCCCTCCCGGCTCCAAATCCTCTCCTCCCACTGGTGCACTTGGCTGGTGAGTGTTTGGGTGCTGCCAGGTCACGGCTCTGTATCTTACCTACCTCACGGAGTGCTGAGTCCTCCCAGGTGTGGTTGCATGCTGTGCACTTTCCTGTGTGCTCCGATTTCTCTTTTAGGAATAGTTGTATTTGCTGTGTTTTCATAGATTTATATAGCTTTGGGAGGAGATTTCTGTCGCCCTGCTCACCCTGCCATCTTCCCGGAAGTCGGACTTTTTTCTTTTTTAACATAATTCTTGCTTAGTTATTAATTGGTCTATTATCTTTACTGTGTGTTTATTTTCCCTGATGATAAATATTTAGGCTTAAGAATATCTCCATCTACAGAAGTCACTTTAACATATCCTGTAAGACCAATTTAGTGGTGGTAAATTCTTTTAACTTTCATTTTTCTGGGAAATTTTGAATCTCTCCTTCAATCCTGAATGATAACCTTGCTGGTAAGAGGATTCTTAGTTGAAGTTCCTTCTGTTTCTGTATGTAAATATATCATGCCAATTCCTTCTGGCCTGTAAAGTTTCTGCTGATAGCATGATGGGGTTGTCCTTATAAGTAATTTTTTGCCTCTCCCTAGCTGCTTTCAGTACCCTATCATTAATCTTTGTCATTTAACTTCTTACATGTCTTGGTGTTGTCTTCATTTGATTTGTTTTGTTAGGGGCTCTCTGTGCTTCCAGGACATGGGCATCTCTTTCTTTTCCCAGACTGGGGAAGTTTTCAGCAACTATTTCTTTAAAAAGTTTTCAGCAACTATACTATTTTTACTCCTTTGTCTCTCTCTTCTCCTTCTGGTACCCCTAATTATGCAAATATTGTTTCATTTGGAATGGTCATACAGCTCTCTTAGCTTTCCTTCATTCCTACAGATTCATTTTTCTTTCTGATCCTCAGCTTCATTGTTTTCCTTTTCTCTAATTTCCATGTCATTGATTATCTTCTTTACTTGATGCAATCTATTGTTCTTTCACTTCATTGTATTTCTCATTTCAGTTACTGTATTCTTCAGCTCTGAATGTCTCTTTTTCAAATCTTCTGTTTGTTGAAGTCCTTCCTGAGATCATCAATACTTTCCTGCAGTTCAGTGAGCATATTTATGACCGTTACTTTGAAATTTTTATCAGGAATATTGGTGATCTCTGTTTTATTTAGCCCTCTTTCTGCTGTCTTATTATGTTCTTTTGTTTGGAACATACTCCTCTGCCTCCTCATTTTGTCTGGATTTGGGTGTTTGTTCCTTTGTATTAGATAAAACTGCTATGCCTCCTGGTCTAGTGAGTAATGCCTTTATAAAGAAGGTGGCCTGTGGTGCCCAGAAGCTCACGACTGTTTACTCACTTGTGGTTGGTTTTCCTCTGTGGTGGAGCCGCAGTTGCTATTGGTCGGCTACAGGTAGGTTTGCCTTTCTGCTTGGTGTCTTACTGTGCTTTGTCTCTGTCAGCAGAAACCCTTTGTGGGTTGTGCAACAACACCACTGCTGGGATTGTTGTGGGTGTGGCCACTTCTGCTTGCCCTGCAGTGATGGCAGCACTGCTGGGCTAAAGAGGTAACTGGATCAGAGTCACATGGGAGCACAGCACTGAGCTGAGCCACCATCAGGGAGGAAGGAGTGTTTGGAACTGGCTCCCACAGGCATCTCTTTAGTTGGGCTGACAGGGTTCTGGGAAATCTGGAAAGGCCTCCCTCTACCTGCTATGCAGCAGAGTCTGACCACTGCTGGGATAAGTTGACCAGGTGGGTGTGCAGAGAAGTGCCTCAGGGCTGAGTCTCCAGCAAGGGGGATGGAGTGTTTGGCATTAGCTCCCACAAGCACCCCACTAGTTGGGGTGAGAGATGGCTGGTGGAGCATCATTTACCTACTCTTTCTCTTGAAGTGAGTGCTCTGTCCAATCCCTGCCCCTCTGGCACCCTTCCCATTGCTGGTAAATCTTCCAAACTGTGACCTCTGTGTTGGGTCTCAGCAGGACTGATGGAGTATGCCTGTCCTCCATAATTGGCAGAAGTGTCGGTCTCCCTGGTGTTCAGTCCCATTAATCACCAAAGCCCAATGATGCAATGTGGACTTGTGTTCCCAGAGCAGATCTCCACGGCCAGGTGTGCAGAGTTCCTGAGCACTTATCCCCTCTACTGCTCTGTTCCTCTCCCTCCCACTTGTGGGCTGGGATGGGGGAAGAGCTTGAGTTCCACTCATCTGAGGCTCTGCCACTGTACCCTTCTCTGTGTGTTCTTCTTTAACAGGTGTAGAAGAAGGCCTGTTCTGCAGTCTTCAGGTCATTTTCAGAGTTAGTTGTTTTTGTTGTAGTTGCTTCCTTGGTGCATATGTGGAAGAAGGTTTTGGCCCTGCCTTCTCCATCATCTTTTTCACTGGCCAACAATTCTTAAGAAGGGTTAGCTTCTACAATGAGGAGAAGCCCAAAGGAAGAGAGAATCACTCTTCAGCAATCTGTAGTGAAAGAGAAAGGAACCAAAATAGGTCATTTTAGGACTTGTTAGACAAAATATAATAAAAAATTATGACTCTTAAATTTACCCCCATCAACAAATTTTGTACCATAAATTCTAGAAACGGGAAATTTTGCTAAACTGACAAGAGAAGGAAAAAAAAACCCAGATGGGATTATTTTCAAACTAATCAAATTCACAAAATGAACAGAAGAAAACAAAAAAATACATATATGTATTTGTTTTTACAAAAATAGCTTATGAAACCTCAGCTAATGAAATCCTTCCTCCTCCCAAAAAACCAAATGAAAGAAAACCAAAAAAAAAAGAGGGGAATAAGTATATTGAAATAAGCACATAGGGATATAAAAAAACTACTTTGAATCTACAATTCAAAAATAATAAGGAAAATGGACCAAAAAATGGAGGAAATTGAAAAGAAGTTCAGTGAATTCAGAAAAAAAGTAAAAACTCCACAATATTATATCAGAAATGAAGAATAAATTTTAAGATTTCCAAGGGTGTCTAGACTGAAAAAAGCCTTCAGTAATGAGAAACAAAGAAAAGTTAAAGCAACCGAAGAGAATAAAAATAAAGAAATAAAGAGGGATCAGAAACAAAGTGGCTGAAATGGATACAGGAAAAATGGTATGGAATATATTTAATTGGAATGTCTAAAAAAGAAATGAAAACAATGGAACAAAACTAATATGTAGAGCTGTAATCCTAGAAAACAAAGTAGACTTTGTAACAAAGGACATTATCATGCATAAGGCATAAATGTCATAATGATAAAGGGATCTGTTCATCAAGAAGTTATAATAATCTTAAATGTGCAGTCATTTAAAAATAGATACATGAAGCCAAAGCTGGAACTACTAGAAAGAGAAATAGATAAGCCCATAATTATACTTGAAGATTACAACATTTTTATTAACTTATGGTACAAGTGGACAAAAAATCAATAATAATGGTAAAGAAGTCTTCAACAAGTTTTACTAGCTTAATGTAGTTGACATTTCTAAAACCCTAATCTCAACAACTACGGAATGTATGTTCCCTACAAGTGTACATGGAACACTCAGCAAAATAGACCATATCTGAGGCTAAAAAACAAATTTTAATATATTTAAAATAAGTGAAATCATACAGAGTTTAAAAAATGTTTTGAAATGACAGAACATTAAAACACTTGATTTAAAATGTATCTAAAACAGTGATTAGAGTCAAGTTTAGAGCTTACAGTGCTTACATTAGAAATATGAATAATCTAAAATCAATGATCTAAACATCAGCTTAAGACAGTGGGAAAACTTGGGCAAATTAAATTCAAAATATGTAAGAGGAAATAAAATAGGTAGGAGCAGAAATCAATGAACAATATTTACAAAATAATTGGAGAAAACCAATGAAGAAAAAGCTGGTTCTTTGAAAACATAAACAGATAAACTTGGTAGACAGATGAGGAAAATCAAAAGGAAACACAAACTACTAATATCTGGAATGAAAAAGGAAACATCAGTATATATTTCCTACAGGCTTTAGAAAGATAATAGGGAGTTAGTATAAACACCTTTAATAAATTTATCAATTTAGGTGAAATGGTTAAATTATTTGAAAGACCCAAATTACCAACACAAATTCAAGAAGAAATTAAAATGCTGAATTATATTTTATGAATTGAAAAAATCTTCCTGTATAGAAATCTCCAAGTCATATGGATTTGCCGGTGGAGTCTACAAATCATTTATGGAGGAAGTAATCGTATTCCTACCACAAGTTTTTTCAGATGAGGCCATTATTTTTCCAACATAAAATCCACACCAAAACATTGCATGATAAGAAAACTACAAAACAATAATCTTAATAGATGACAAAAATCCTTAATAATATTAGCAAAAACAAACCAGCAATATATAAAAATAAAAACACAAAATAGAGGGATTTATCTGAGAAATAAAATGTTGGTTTAAGACTCAAAAATCAGTCAATGATATGATCATCTTAATAGCTGCAGAAAAGCACCTCAAAAAATTCAACATTTATTCAGGTTAAAAACTCTGCAAATTATGAATAGGAGTATTCTCAACCTGGAAGGACATCTACAAAAAACATACTGTTATCATACTTCTGTCAAAAAATTGAATATTTTTCTCCTAATATTAGACAAGGCAAAATTCTATACTGTCACCACTTCCATCGAACAATGTGCTGGAGATCAGTGGAATGAGGCAATGAATAGATGTAAAACTCATATATATTGGGAAGATATAAGTAAAACCTTTCTTTATTCCCAGACAATATGGTATGTACCTAGAAAGTCATAAAGAATAGACCAAAAAAATTCAATTATAACCCATAAATAAAATTAGCAATTTGGGAAATATATAATCAGTAGAAAAATCAAATTTAATTTTATATTTTAGCAACAAATCATTTTAAAATAATTTTATAAAACATCATTTCCTAAAGGATTGAGTATCAAATTTTTATATCTTTTAAAATATGGGTAAGATATATACACTGGATCTCCAAAATACTGCTGAAGAAAATTAAAGGAAACATAAATAAATGGAGATATAAATCATGTTTATGGATCAAAAGATTCAATATTGTTATGATGTTCTTCTCAATTTGATCTATAGATTCAGAACAATTCCAGTCAAAATTCCATCTGGCTTCATTTTGTGCGTGTGTGTGTAGGAACTGAAAAACTGACTCTAAATTTGATATGTAAATGTAAAAGATACTCAGTATTCAAAAATTTTTCAAAAAAGATGAATAAATTATAGAATATGTAGTACTGGATTTCAAGATAAATTATACAACTACAGTAGTCAAGATGGTAGGTATTGGCATAAAGATAGATATGTATGTCAATGCTATAGAATAGAGTCCATAATAACTCACACACATGTGAAAAATGGATTTTCAAAATTATGTAGCAAAGTAAATCAGCAATTATGTTGGAGATACTGGATACCAACTTGGGAAAAAAATGAATCTCAAACTTTACCTCCTACTATGTATAGAAATTATTTAGAAATGGACCGTGCACTTAAATGTAAAAGCTTGTGGAATAGATGACAAATTTTTTCATGATTTTGGTATAGGCCATGATTTTCTAGATTGGATGCCAAGAGTACAAACCTTAAAAATAAAAATTGATAAATTGTACTTCATAAAAAAATCACATTTTGTTCTTCAAAAGACTGTTAAAATAAAAAAGAAAGCAACAGATTGAAAGAAGTATTCAAAATAATATATGAAGAACTCCTAAAATGAAAGACATACCACCCAATTAAAAATAGATGAAATATTTAAACATTCATTGAAGAAAATACACAAATGGCCAATAAACACATAAAAAGGTAACCAAAATAAATAAACACCATATATACAAATGAAAATGACTATAAGATACTACTGTATACCCACTAGACTGATTTGAAAATACTTATTTTATCAAGTGTTAGCTAGGTTGTGTAGCTACTGTAACTCTCACATATTGTGGTAATGAAAGATTGTAGAATCATCTTGGGAAGAAGTTTGGCAGATTCTTATAAAGCTAAGAATATACCATCCAGCACTTCCACTCCTAGCAATTTACAGAATAGAAATAGAGAAATATATCCATCCAAAGAGTTGTAGAAAAATGTTCATTTTCTACAATGTTAAGCTATATTTATAGTAGCTAACAACAAATATAAAAATAAATCCAAAAATCAATGAACAGGAAAATAGATCAACAAATTGCAATACATATACATTCAACTGAATATACTTGAAAATTAAAGGAACAACTCATACATAAAAGAACATGGATTATTCTCAAAACAGTATGCAGACAAAAACAGGAATCAGACACAAAACTGCAACCTGTATGTGTGATTCCATTCATATTGTTACTGACTGAGATGCTGTTTTTCCCAGGATCATGTCTTGGAGGCAACAAAGAATGAAGCCATCAGACAAGAATATGGAGCAACCAGTGAAGTTTTCAATGAGGAGTGAAAAGGGAAGAAAAAAAAAAAACTCCCTCTAAATGGAAGGGGCTCCAAGAGTGGAGACCACTGGGGCTTCAGTGTCTAGCCAAAAAGAAGTGTACAGGATTGGCAGGGAACAATTGCTAGGAAGACCCCTTTGTTTTTCAAGCTGAGTTCTCCAGATATTCAGGATGTGGCCCCTTGTTTCTCACGCTAAATTCTCTAGGTGCCCAGGAATGTGGCTCCTTGTTAGTGAGGCCTTGACCCTATTTCCCTCCTGACTTCCCCTTACGGGGCCACAAATTCTAAGGTTGCCTACATCCCACTAACTCCTGCCTCAGTATGAAATTCTAAAACAGGAAAAACTAACCAATATCAAAAGAAAATGTATTAGTGGTAACTAGGACTTGGAATTGAGAGGACTGACTGCCAAGGGGCCAAGCTGAGCATTTTAAGTTTGATAGATATAGTCTATAGCCTGTTTCAGTAGTGATTATGCAAGTTTACACACAATTGCTGAAACTCATTGAAGTTGACTCTTAAGTTCTGTGCTTTTTGTTGAAAATTATACCTCAGTAATGTTGATTGAAATGTTAAAAGAATCATTCCAATTATGGGGTCTCAGCACTGGCTATCATCTATTCA